>OX384029.1:44592714-44797714 GCA_947534325.1 Agonum fuliginosum
AACTTAGCATATTTATGTATGCGTAAATTTTTGCATAATTAAGTTTTCATTAATAAGTAATGAATCGGAAAATACGAGTAGATCAAATTTATTTATAATATACTTCAAAATAAAATTTATAATCACATACTGCCGCACGAGAGACTTGAACCACGGAATTCCGGATTCGTACGTCATCACATAAACCCGCACATCTACTGCCTCGACATAAAAAGAGTAGTAGATATTTATGTGGCACATTTCTGAAACATTCCTGAAAAAATTTCGCTATATCATTTATATTTTTCATCCCAGAGATAATAAAATAAAATATTCAGGACTACTCTCTCCCAAATTTCGGCTGAAAAAGCTCATTCCTTTTTTCAAATTCATCCCCCGGGTCTCTGTCGTGCATTATGTCGTGTATATGACACAGTAACTCACATTTTTACTCACATATGTCTTGTCCAGTGACCTTGAAACGGAATTCTTGAGCCAAAAGGAAAAAAAATCTGCAAGGGAGACAGAGACAGAAATAGAGGTGAAGTTCTTGAACAGCGCATTTCAACATTGGGATCATTAACCGTTGCCAAAATTCTACTATTTTTGATTAAGTAAAATTAAACCGTACCTAGTTGTAGGTAATAATCTAAAAATGTTTTACTAGTTCAAACTAAGTGTTTTTTAAATCAAAAATTAGTACTCAGTTCTTGTCAAACCTGTCAAACGAACGATACGTAGTACCATTACGATAAATTTGGGAGTTTATCTTGTTTTTGACATTTATAGTAAGACAAAAAGCAAATAAGGAACACTAGTCTTAATTAATATTGAAAGAAAACTGTAATTTTTTGACATTTTAAGGTTAGAATGTGAGCATAGAGCATAGATTAGTATAGCCCTGTTCACACATGGACACATAGAAGAAATACACATGCAACACACAGGCAACAAAAGCAAAATGAAGAACATGTGGAACGTTTGTGGCCTCAAAATTGATTTTTTTTTTACTTGCATAGACGCCACAAAATAGCAGCGCCTCTAATTCACGAGCAACACACACAGTATTTTTTAATGTTGCGTTTCTATGTGTCCATGTGTGAACAGGGCTTAACAAACACATCGAGGTGGCAAAAATAAAATCAGAATGATGTGGCACGGTCAATCATATTTATGATCACTCTAGCAACCGTAAAAATGCACAAATATTATTAAAATGTAAATTTTAATTTAATAGTTATTTATGTTATAAGGATCTTAACGTCAATCATTATGGTATTAGTCGTGAAGATTATCAGGCGAGGCAAAGCCGAGTTAGATAACACGACGTGTACCATAATAGTTGGTTACGATCCGTATTGCATACAAAATTTTATCTGCTGGCGTAGATTAGTCAAAAAGTAAAATTACTATTTGATATTGAACAAAACATTTCATTATGGTACCATACTGGATTCATTATGGCCCTTGGCCTATAATGAACGCTATTATGGTCCTCAAATTGAGGCTTATAATGTTGTCATTAGGATACGCTATCAGATAAAAATAATTATCAATTCAGTTGCCTGTTTACCTTTTAGAGCGAGACAGAAAATACGGGCCAGCTCGGAGCATGCATTCTATGACGATAAACAACGGTAACGATTGTAATGCATGGGGAATGGACCCAGTAGTGATCTTTCTCTTTCGCACAGTGTAAACAGAAATGCCATTATGCACTATTGCTAAGATACGGAATGTCCACTCCTGTGTTTATAATTATTCTTCGTAGTATAAATTTATTTTTGGAATTAAAATTTGTTGACCCATAGTCAGAATCAAATTGTAAGTACCCTGAAGGGTCTTGTCGATAAAAAAACAGATACTAGATGTTTGTGAAAGAATTTATCTAGGTTTATGCTCAAAATTTTGAAAAAATCTTTGGAATCTATATAAAAAATTAATAAAAAGTGTATTTTACGCAATTTTTACATGCTTTATTTTATTATTAAGACATTATTTATTAGAAAAAGTAACTCGGCATAAACCTAGTTGCATTCTTCGTTTGTAAATAAATTTATGAAATTTAGCTTTATCTATAAAACTTCGTGAGCATTTTAAAAATTGTTAGACTGCTTTTACGTATTTTTAGCGAGCGTTTTTATGCATTAACATAGGACAAACGCTGTGTTGAGCTACGTGGAATCGGTACCCTTAACGTATTTACTTCAAGATGTGATACACCATCTATCGATGACTCGGAATATGTGAGACTACCACACCCAACTTGAGTAAAAGAAATAATACATAGAATATTTTTGTGAATTTATTGCATAGGGTATCTTTTTTTTCTCATTCTTGGGAAAGTTTCGCGATCTCTGGTAAAAGGACAACAAATAAAAACAGTATTTGAGGACATTCCGGTTGCCTGACCATTCTCATGTAACCTGAACCCGGTGGAATAGACATCAACATCGACCAATCGCAGTGTGCCGTGGCCAGCTTACTAGATTAAAAATCCGGAACGCAAAACAACCATTCGACACTTTACTGCTGCATTCTGCAATCCTCGACAACTGCAATTAGAAATCTAAATCTGGGAAACAGATGACATTGTGCAAATTAAAATCACCAATCGGAAACAATCGCCATTATCATATTTATGAGCCTGTTCAGACACGATTAGTTACACATTTTTTCAAGTTGTTGAACTTTTCATACGCTAGTGCATCAAACTAATTCTAATTATGTTCAAATTAAGGCGCAACACTTGTGAATCCTGAATCTTCACAATTTCAACAATTAATTATGACTACACTATTAAAAATTTCAAACTGAAATTTAATCATGAAGAATACTGAATCATTAATGAATCGATAAATGCAAATAACAAATTGCTGTGACATAAATGAGCAAAACTTGGTGTTAATTTTTATGATTTAATAATCCAATTTATACGTTTATTAATACACAACAATTAATTTTACTATCCCGATCTATGTAATAAGGGGAAGTATTAATTGTAATCGTGATTTTTTGACAGTTTTGATGAATTTTCACAATTTAGACCCTACTGAACCCAAAAATCATGATTTAAAATAGTCGGTCTGTATGTCTGTCGGTCTGTCTGGACGTTGGATAACTTAAAAACGCGTTGGAATTTTGGACTGAAATATATTTAAAATTTTGAGCCATTATTCAACTAGAGGTAGTAACTTTTTAATTTTATTAAAATATCGAGTGTGGTTGTGGTATCAAATTAAAGATTTCGAGAAAAGAAGTCTAGTAGAAGAATAAAAATAACATTTAAACATTTAAAATATTAGTCGGAAGACGGTTATAGAGAGAATTTAAAAAAAGAATTAAGCAAATGAGTGTAAAAAATTATGTAAAACTCGCCTTTATAGTAATTTTTAGAAATTATTTAACAAAATACCGGAAGATATGTTTTTAAATAATTTTTTACATGCTTTATCTTGATAAGAGATTTATTAGAAAATGTAACAGCATAAACCTAGTTCCATTCTTCATCTATAAATAAATTTTTGAAATTTTTCTTTATCTGTAAAACTTCGTGAGCATTTTAGAAATTGCTAGAAATTGCTTTTACGTATTTTAGGCGATTGTTTCCATGCGTTACCATAGGACAAACGCGGTGTTGAGCTACGTGGAGTCGATTCCCTTAAGTTGAGGATGAATTTCTTGGATTGAACACTCTTGAGTCTTGAGCAGTGGTGTTCTATCTGTGCAGAATTAGCGGAGGCTGTACAGACGTCGAAGGCGTTGCAATGCCGTTTGCACATGTGTGTGTTGGTACACTCATACTCAATGCAGTATGTAAAGTAGATATATTTAAGTAACCGGTTGAATGTGGTGAGACTGTACGCCAGCGGTTCTCAACAAGGAGATTAAGATTATAATTTGCAAACATGGTTAAATAATTTATTTTAAGCCCTGTTCACATATGGATTCTATGATTTCTGAATCATAGAAAAACATCACAGTTTTGACGTTATTAATTAATTAGAAATCCTCCTTTTCCAATTGAAGATTCAATTCAGTGGTGTCGATTTTTGACAGGCTTATTTTCTCAAAATTCAGAGACATGAAAGAATCTTCAAAGAATCATTTTGTGAACAGAGCTTTGCGTAATGAATTATTTTCTTGTCTATTTACTATAAACTTGCAGCTTATATTATTTTATTTTTGCTGGTAACCATCCTACAGGATTAACTCACAATTACAGAATGGTAGATGTTATAGTGGAATCCAACCACTCGGGCAGTGGTATTATTGTCGGTTGCGCTGGGAATTGAACTGGGAACCGCTAGCCTAGCATGCTAGGTGGACTCTCTACCGCTGAGTTACTTAAGCTATTTTAAAAAATTGCAAAATATTTTTGTGTGAACTATGAATCTTCAAGGATTACCTAAGGTCCTACCAAATTATCTGTGCATTAAAAATTAAAATATTTTCAAATCCTTGAGTTCTAGAACTTACGCCTTTGCCAAAATAATACCTGAAGGTCTTGCTAAATCTATTGAAATTCCAGTACCTACTTTATTATTTCGAAGTGTAATATTACGGCTACTAGTGGCACAATGGTTAGCACGTCAGGCTATAATAATGATAATTTTTTGTTAATGGATTCTTTGAGAATTCTTTCATGCTTCTGAATCCTGGAAAAAATAAATTCACTGTGGACTCAAACGGTCACGGGATCTTGTAATAAAAAATATGATTTTCCGCGTTTTCATACAGCATGCCTATGAAAAGAATTAAAACACTTGTAACCAAATTGGCATGCAGTCCTCGTTGGCCCAAGGGTGGAAAATTTCAGAAAAGTTTTGTGCAAGTGGAAATGCAATTTTCCATATGACCGGAAAGCGTGCAAGGGTTTAATACCCGTTTGTCATAGGGTCAATATGCTATTCTTCAAAAGGCATGCTGTATGACATCAGAGACCATCACCTGTCATGAGCTCCCGGTCTATGTATCAATGCATGTTGTATTAATGTACAAAGAAATGATAAGCGTAAATTCAGAAAATTTGCTTCATATTGACATGGTCACACGGAGCCGTAACACAGAAATGTTTTGTTATATACAGAATAAGTAAACGGTTACATCCATTTTAAACCAGCCTTTAGAAATCTAGGGAAATAATAAAAAATATACACAGAACAAACTGAAATAAATAATTAATTATGACTTAAGTATGTTAAACCAATTATTGCCAAAAACCTTCAAATTAAAAACCAGCAGTCCAAGTGTCCATATAAAAATCTTAAAATAAGGAACCTTAAAACCAAACAATATTCGAGTGTCTCAGCTATAAATAGTCCAGCTCCCTCCAACAGTTTGAGCAGCACTGGTGGTATGCACTCAGGGTACCTATATAAATACCCGTGCTGTTCGCGCTGAGGCAGTCTCCTCAGACACACAAATCAGTGCACACACACTCCACTCACACCTAGTGCATCTCGACATCATCTCCTTGGCGTTGAAGATGGAACAACAGGTAACGAACCATGGCGCCCCTCGCGGCTGGTTCGGGGTGCTCGCACTTTGGACCTGGCTGCTTACTGTCCTCACCTCGACCAAAAGACACTTTACCCTGTACCTGGGCCAAATATTGCCGGGGAACCAAACGGTACGCGTTTTGTTATTCATGTGAGGAGGAAATTTTTGTGCCGTTCTGCTGAACTCCCTTAGAACGATTTGGTTGGTCTAACGCGGGTGGTCCATGGAAAATCATTTTTCATAAACGCAATACTTCCTAAAAATAACATTTCAAACCGCAGTTAATAATTAAATTATTATTATTCCAACTCGTAGTTACTCTTAATCGAAATTTTTACTGAACGCAATTGTGCTACGTATCATACCAAGACTAGTCCTGATATTGGTGTTGGTCTTGAATTTTTCAAGTCTTGGACAAGGGCAAGATCCTTGATTCGTTTATCAATTAATTTTTAACCCTTCTACAGGCAAGCTATTTTACTAACTCAGACGGACTCATATTATTTATTGTATTGTTTTACTTTTAATGCAGTTATTTAACAATTTAAGTTATAGATACAAATATTGTTTTTTTTTCTGTAACTATTAGTGCTACACCAGCGACACTTTAAAATTTTTACATAAATTTCGGATAAACGATGTAACCTACAATGAAAATTATGTTTCACACTGAAAATATATAAATTCTAATTGCCTTATATTTTAAAAATTATCTGTAATAATTATTCATTTTGCATAAAATTCATTGCAATTTGATGAATTTTGCTCTCTCTTCTTTCATTTATACTGCAAATTGTTTATTTTCAGGTATTATTATTTAGCATAAGGCAATCTAGAAACTCTAATAATTCTATTGTTATATTGCTTGTTCCTATTTGCAGAAATTTATGCAGATAAAGTACATAAAACTGACTGAAAACAATTTCGAGCGCTACCTTAAGAACTTAAAAAAAATTTCTGTAATACAAGTTACATCCATCAAATGCATGCAAATGACTATCTCTGATAGTTCGTCTCTTACACGATGAATTTTGAACATGGTTCCTAAGTGAATTTTTTTTTTAAATATCAACGTTAAAATTTACGTTAAGTTAAGTACCCGTCTGTAGCCCTTAAACACAATATGAGTCCAATAGACTCACTGGTCCGTCTGCGTTACAAATTTTGAAATTGTTTATTTATAAATAATTAAAAATAAATAAAAATGTTTATTTATCATCAAATACAACAAAACACAAATAGGAGAATTCTAAAAGCGACATCAAATATATGTTACCGGATTATGAGTATAATATGTTAAAATGAGTCCGTTGACTCACCGGATATGGGTTAACTAAAAACAATGAAATTTAAAAAAAAATAAAACCAATTAAATTAAGTTGGAGGAGAAAATAGTCTTACTCCACGTTTATAAAAATTTTTATTAAATTAATAAAACCAATATTAAAAATAATTTAAAAAAAAAATTGCTTCTAAGTATCTAAACTCGAAACCGAAACGTAGGTTCTTTAAAAAAAATCAAAGTTGTAATTAAAAAAATACTATTCACTGTTAAAGTTACTGTTACTAATAACATTTTGAAAATTAGTAATAAAATGTAAATATTTCAGAAATTATAAATTTCATCAGAATTAAATAGATCTTGACCACTGATAAACAGTTTTTCAAATTAATATTCTGTCTCAAGACCAAGACTTCAGTGCTCAAGATTTAGCAAAACCAAAACAAGACTTGCTAGATCGAGATTTTAATGAATAACTACGATGAGGAATTACGTCTAGTTAAAATTAAGCGCTCTTTTCTGTTGCTAAATATTAACAGTTTTCAATTAAAATTTATCATGCAGAACTAATTAATTACCTGTTACACATTAATTTTTTTAAACTTCCACCACTTAACTAAATTCTGTTAACAATTGGATGCAAGATATATTTCTTGATAAAATTTATTTGAATAATTTTTTGTGCAACAATTCATGACTTATAATTTTTCATGGACCATTCGTTAATTATTTAATTTTCTATCTATTTTTATTTATTTAAATCTGAACATAAAATTGTAAAAAGTATTTTTTTTTCTTTTTTTTTAATCAGTTTAATTAAAATACCCCTAAATTTACGAAATAGCTTATTTTAATAAATGTGTTTAATTTTATTATAACAACATATTCGCAATATATTTCTAGTAAATTTCTTAATATGGTCATAACTTGTAAGTAACAAGTAATCTGTAAGAAATCTTGGAGTATACGACACCAGTTTTTATTTTATTTTGAGGTCATAAACTAATTTACAAAATAGATACTAAGGTTATTATTTTTTAAATAGAATTAAAATTATAAAATAAATCAATTGACGTATTAAATTATAAAATTTATTTGCATTTAATACTATTATAATGTGTAAGTTCAAGTTCGTAAATTTAAGGGTAGAATTAATTCCAAATTCAGCGTCAAAATTCTAAGGGAGTTCTCTACGCTTGGCTGTATGAAAACGTACAGGGAATCAATGTCTTAAAAAAACTAACACCAAAAACTTACTAACTAATACTGCATTAGCTTTCATGTATCAACAGTAAATGTATACGTATATCAACTGTAGCAAAATCACTTAAAATTGTGCCTAATATCATTAAACTGTGTGAACTAAATTCATGTTACTAATAAAATAATCCGCGAGGTCGATCAACTTAGATCGGACCAATTGATTTACTATTATAAGCGGAAGGTGATTCAACGTCCACAGCCGAGAAAAATGCGATTCGATGTTGTTTATTTGAAAATACTTTCGACCGAAATAGCTCGCAATTACCAAACATGCAAAACAAAATGTTTGAAGTAACAACAATTCAAACAAATGCGTTTTGAGTCGACCGAGACGCACGGAAATGCGTAGCAGTCTAGGAATGCAAAAACGACGAAATATAATATGATGAAATTGTTTTAAACTGTTGCAGATATTGTTTACTTTTGAATGAACCATTAACGATTATTATTAAATACGATATCGTTTATTGAAATTGCTTATTTTACAAGTAATTCACTAATTAATTGTAAGAAATGAAACAACGAACTGTTTCATTAAACAGCTAAGTAAAATTCAATTGCTTTTGGTAATATAATACCTAACATTATTATATTATCACTGTAATTAATTAAATTAAAAATGAGATTCATTTACTCATTACAACTTTAAATAAATTATCAGAAGTTCTGTATACGAGTATGCAATGCATTTTAGTGCGTTTTAGTGTCAACTTTAAATTGAATTGAATCTTCTTTATTTCAACAGTTATCAATGAATTTTAATTTTTATCCAAATTCTACTTGTAATTAATGCTGTATATTAATTTGAATCGTATTTTGGGTTGTCACTACCTATGGATTTATTGCCTTAAGGATATCTATAGTGAAATTTTTTTTTCTACGATCAATACCTAATAATAGTTAGGCTCTTTACCTTTTTTTCTTGCTAATTGTGACGGTCTGAACGTATTTTCAGACTGCTGCTTATAAAAATATGTCCCAGTAATCAGAAATAATGTATTCAGATTTGGTTAATTTTATATCAATATTACAATTTTCAGTCTAAATGTCAAGTTTGTTTACATTCATGCCCTATTCACACGAGGAAATTTTTTACTAAAAAGTTTCCTGAAAATAAAACAAGTGCTAGGAGTTGTCATAAAAAAAACTGTCAATGCCGTTCATACGAGGATTGTAATTATTTTTACCAAATATATTTAAGATCACTAGCTTTAATATATTTTAAAGAAATAATTCCCCCACAGTTTCCCTGTATGACCGGTATTGACAGTTTTTTTTAATAAAAGCTCCTAGCACTTGATTTACTTCCAAGAAACTTTTTAGTACTTAAACAATTTCCTCGTGTGAACAGTCATTATATTTGTTATTTTGTTTTTTGTATATTCAAAATTTAAGCATCCGGAGATATGCCTAATGATACAGATAATAATTTAAAAATTTCTGCCTATTGCTAATCAAAATCAATTAATTGTAGGATAAATGTTGTGTATACTTCTGGCTGAAAGTATTTTTGCAGATTTCGATTAGTTGCAGCTAGTGTTGCCGCGAGACGAGACTTGGCGAGACTTAGAGCCAGTCTCGTCTCGGTCTCGAAAAAGTCTCGAATACCTTGGTCTCGTCTCGGTCTCGAGTTGGTCTCGAGTGCTCTAGTCTCGTCTCGGTCTCGAGTCTCGACGAGAGTCTCGACTTTTTAATGTTTCTTAGAAGTATGTGTTAATAAAATATATTACCTGTCATTGCATTAAAGAAGACCACCGTAAAAAAACTAGTAAAGTATAAGCATTAGGAAAATGGAAGCTTGAGTTTTGAATGAAACACCAAAATATTATAATTCTTAATATTCACGGCACTGGAAATTTTACACGGCATACTCACTATCCCGTATGTCTGTATTGTACAGTGTATATTTATTTTAAACAATTTTTTTTAAAATTATTGTACTAGGAGACAGGCAAGGAGATTTTAACTGCAGTTATTTTTACAAACATGTTTTTCAATACATTTAAATATTTTTGATTAATATTTCACACACATCACGTTTGACCAATTAGAATGTTATATTTGTTTGAGAAGAAGGTAGTTTTTTAACGATAATTCCATACACGTCATTTTTAACCAATAAAAATGCATTATTTGTTCGAAGAAGGCAGTTTTTAGCAATGAAATTAGATAAAACCACAGTAGGTATGCCCATGGTACCCTTTCTTGATTTATAAATATAATTCGAACCATAAATTAATTAGGTAAAATTACTTATAATTCCTGCGTAGAAACGACAATTCGGGTTTTTTTTACTTTTAAATCAACACAAAACATTTTAAATAAATAAATGATCTAACCCTTATTAAAAATTTCTACTTTTAAATAAATATTATAAATTATTTATTTAAAACGAGCTTCGAGAGTCTCGACGAGACTCTCGGCGAGACTCGGTACTAGTCTCGTCTCGTCTCGAGTCTGTTATCGAGACTTAACTGGTGGTCTCGTCTCGATTTTTCGAGACGAGACGAGACCGAGACTAGTCTCGAGTCTCGCGGCAACACTAGTTGCAGCAATAGTTATTTGTATGCTACGGGCTGAAACTAGCCTTTTACAGATTGAGGCTAGAACTACTCGAAGTCTGCTAAAATACTTTCAGCCAGAAGTAGTATACACAATATTTATTCTACGATTAACTGATTTTTATAAACCATCAATAGAAATTTTGTAAATTTTCATATACGATAAACTGTAAGTACATTTAGAAAGAATTCTAAATGGAAATTATAATATTAATATAAATTTAACCAAATCTTAATAAATTATTTATAATTACTGGAACAGATTTTTATAAGCAGCGTGCTGAAAATATTTTCATAATTAGCAACGGGCTTCAAAGAAGCATTGGTCTGCAATTGTTCATTTTCAAATAACCAAATGAAGTCTAAAAAGCCTACTTTTAATACCGATCGTAGAAAAATTACTAGTTTGTATTCGTAATCAGCGTATAAAATTGTACAAGCCCTGTTCACACGAGGATTCTTTGAAGATTCTACCAAGATTCTGAATCCTGGAAAAGATGAAGTTTCAAGATTCTGAATCTTGAAAAAAATTCATGGTTTTGAAGCAATCAATGAATTATAAATTCTTCTTTTCCAATACGGCACCGCAATTTAACAGGTAATTCTCACTAGAAAAAAGAAAACTTTTTCTTTTCTAGGATTTAGAATCTTGGTAGAATCTTCAAAGAAATCCTCGTGCGAACAGGACTTAACGTATGTACTCTGTATATTGCTATAAGTCTAACTCCTAATGTCAATGCAATAAAATCTGCACACGTTCTCTGTGGATTTTCTCGTGTGTCTTGCAGCCTGTGATTGGCTGGCTGGTTGGGTGTGTCCTGATGAAGTTCTTGCACCGGTTTGCGTTGGTTGTTTTCTGCCGAGTGCCGGTTATATTTAGTCTCCGACCACGCGGTAATTCAAGTTCAAGTAGATGAACAGACGCGAAACTCAAGACGTTTATGTCGTTTTGCTGTCGAAAATAAACTACGCATACTTGACTCTTTACTTTCCGCTACGATACACTGGGGTAAATATAGAATAGAGATAGAAATGATCTCGGAGATTCTAAAAGGGTGAGATTTCTCCCACAAAGTTAGAAAACTTATTCTGAGATGATAAGGTCTAGTCCAATTATGGATTTCGGTGAACGCTCTGTATTAAAACAAATAATTATATTAGTATGAATTATATGAATATAATAATATTTACTTTACAAGTGGGCAAAGAAAGGAATTACCCACGACGGAAATCTTAACGAGTGAGATAATTTTCTCGAGTGATTCATTCCTTTTTGCCCACGTGTGAAGTATAACGTTTTATCCAACATCTCTTAATAACCGCTTAAATATTTAAATACTATTAAGTTCCAACCTAAAACATCGTTACTGTGGTGACTTCTAACTCTCACAAGCAAAGTAATAATTTAACCACAAGTGGATATAATTTTGATCAGATCCACTAGTGGACAATTTTATTTTGTTTAAAATCACCATAGTTATGATGCTTTTATTAAGAAGTGTTGTATAAATAAATTAAACTATTTTTGTATTTTGTAACCCAGAAAATTTAAGTTGAAATGAATCAACACCAGCTGTCAAAACAATATGCAGTTTTCCTCTTAAAATTGGTTTCAATAATATGATTTTTTAAACAAATAACACGTTTTCGAATAGCGTGAAATTGCCTTCTTTTTGTTCTAATACCACTTACATTACTTATTAATTAATTAATATTAATTAATGATTACTTAATTACTGTATTGTATTAATGTACAGTACATTAAAAATATTTTATAAAATAGGCCATGTTTAACCAAGCATAAAAAAAATTAAGGAAAATAGAGCAAACCTTTAAACTATTCAAAAATGTCTTAGTTATTTCGAAAATTTCAATTTTTACTTCAATTTTAAGGAAAAAAACTAAGCATACTTTTCATTTTAACAACTAGTGGTCAACCACCTTACTTACTGGTCATGGAACAAAAATAAGGGTAATTTTTGTAAGAAGCATATTTTTGAATCCACTGGATTGCTAATTTTATAATGGATATCTGATTGAATATAAATGCAAAAAATTAAATTTTAATCAATTGTGCAATGTCAAGATAGAAAATTTATGAAATTCCACATGAAAACAGTGGCCCAAAACTATTTGATTAAAAAATTGAGAACTAAAATTGAGAATTTTATCGTGAGCATTGTATGTTATTAAAATATATGCACGAGAAAGTGAATCGGCCTGTATATAGGTCAAATATTTCATAATTACTAATTTAAATTAGCACTACATTATTTAATTTTTATATTGAGTTTGTGAAACTCCCTGTATAAATAAATGCAGATATGAAAAGACCATTATACGTTCGTTGTACATTATTCACAAAACGCAGTGTATTGTTTCCGAAGTAAAATTATTTATGTATTTCTTTGTTGCTTATACAAGATTTCATCTATAATAATAGTAAATCATAAAATTGGTAGTAAAATCTCACTTAATTTTTTTTCTCTATTTATGTTTACTGACTAATAATTTTAAATTTCAAGTTTCTAAATTCTTATCCACGTCCAAGAAAATGTAATAAATATTTATAAATTTATTTGAGTAGGTTAAAAATTTTTCTGGCGAAAATAAATCAAGGTAATATAACGTTAATGACGCTCAAAATATAATTTTATATAATCGCGAAAAATACTATGTCGAATATGTTTCTATTTATAATTTGTTAATTTGTAGTTCGCGCTAGAAATTACCGGATACAATTTTTATCGTCTGCATAAACAATACAATAAAAACAACTGCAAAACAAGATACGGGCGCAAATAAACTGCACAAAGTTCAATACTCGCAAAACAAACGATGTAAAAATAGTTTTATTCGAATTTATTACCGTTTTTTTTTTCACGTTTATTAATAGAAAATTATTTACTACTATCGTAAAGCCAGGAATGTAATTTGCATTTAGTTAGTCACTAATTTAACTTAAAGAGTATTATTGTTTTTGTTATTTATACCAAAGCTATAAAATTTTATTTCATCCTGGAATTCTATTGATAGTTAATCAATTTCTGAGAGAAACAATTTATTAGTTGACGAGAAAGGCTATTTGTCGTAATTACTCTTGAACTTTACAATACTTTTTTACTGAGTTTAAGTAATTGTCTTATTTTCTTGTCAGACAATATATTACGTCTAAACCATCTGGTATTTTTTCGGGTGCTATTTTTAAAATGAAGAATGTTAAGAAGCTTACTGGATCTATTTTAGATTGAATCAAATATTTTTAACTGTTAAGCTAGATTCAGACCTACCCAATTTTAAGTGTAAGTGGCTAATTTAACCAACCAGCGCTCAACTTTCGCACTTCACTTATAATTGAAATTTTGTGGAAGCGCTGATTTTCTATATTTATAATTGGGTAGGTCTGGATCTAGCTTAATAATTTACTGCTATTAAGTTTTACTTATTTTGATCCTGAAGTATTAAGGCGTAAAACCTCCTTCACATAAGCATTTAGATTTAAGGTATACATTGATGTTTACGTTTAAGAAAATTTAAATACATCTAATTAAATACGAGCAATCACAGTGCTTGAAAGTGAGACATATGAATTCTCGTATGTAGATTCTTAAACGTAGACATAAATATAAACCTTAAAACTGAATGCTTATGTGAATGAGACTTAACACTTGTGAACAAACTCGGCTTCTCCTCGTCTGATAATCGATAATCTTCACGACTAGTACTATAATGATTGACGTTATGATCTGTATTGCATACACAATTTTATCTGCTGGCGAAAATTATTTGTTATTGAACAAAAAACTTAATTCTAAAAAATCAGGTTTGTTACTTTTAAAACTTTCTTATGTTCCTTAGTAACGAGTTGTTTGTTATTTCATTATTATGCAATTATAGTTCGCAAAATGAGGTTTTAATGTTGTCATTATGACACGGCATAAAATATTGTATCACCCATTTTTACTTGAGTTTGATAGCAAGAGATGCTCCTTAATGGATCTATTTTAGATTGATTCAAATGTAATAATTTACTGCTTTTAAGTTTTTCTTATCGTGATCTTGGAGTATTAAGGCCGCCACTATTTTACAAATTAAATTTAACTGATGCAGACTATTATGATTTAATGTTTTGGTGCGCAGCCAATTTGCTGTTTACATTTCGCCAGTGCAAATAAAATCAGGAATGTAAAAAATGTAAACATACGCAGTAGCCAAGTTTAACGTACGCAGTTTTATTTGGCTCTAATTGCTGTTTGCGACGTTATGAAATATTTACTCAACACAACTATTGTTAAGTATTTAAATAGCATTTCAAAGGTGCTAAAATAGTACTAAATGCTTCTGTTTATTATCTGCGTAGGATTGAATCAGATTACTGTGAATAAGTTGAGTGCATCTTTGTTGAAGATTTTTTCAAGTGAATGAATAATGGTAGGAGTGGTGCAGTCTACAGCATTGGATGAGCGCGTACAATACGCTGCTATGTCTGCGTCTGCTGCACCAATTAAATGATTGGTTCATTGCTCCAGACCACAGCTAATGTCATTTGCCTTTGTTTGGCTACTGAATCCACTACACATGCTGTTAAAAGGCTGTAGCCAAAAAAGCAACATTTTCTGGCTAATCTGCAAGCTACAATAACATTAAATGTTGAATTTTTGTAGGATAGATTTAGGACGCTATACTATAATATCAAATTCAAATAAGTATATTTCTTGAGCAATTTTTCGGTTAGTCTTGTAGCTGTCAATTTTGTATACTATAATAAACCATGTATAAAGTTCGGTATAAGATTCAAAATAAAGCTTGATAATTTACCTGACATACGGAATGTGGGGTGTTAGAAACCCCCAACGTTCCAAACATACGCGATATACGAGTATATTTTTATGCTTTAGACCGCATGCACAGCCCGAAACCTTGATGAAATTTGTGATGTCTGTCATATGGCAATATCTACTTGCGTTTACAACACCAAATTTCAGTGATGTGAATGCAAATACACATTGCCATTATGACAGACTTCATAAATTTCGTTAATTTTCAACAAATTTCGGGCTGTGAATGTGGCTTATTTTAAAATAAAGTGTGACTTTTGAACTCTTGCTGCACGAAAATTAACAAATTTTCTAGATCCTTGTTGTTGCTGCTGCACGAGAAATAAAAATTTAAAAATAGTCATTATTCACTATTTAATAAGTGGTTCATCTTGTGAACCAGTGTGTCACAAACTTGCTAAAATTTGGTGGTCTATATTGTAATCCTATATGCTGCAAAAAAGTTAACTCTTTACTTGCATTATGATAATGAAAAACATGCGTTGGATGTAGCTAACAAGTTGTGTTTGTTCTAGGGTGCTGAAGAAACCGCCACCTCACCCACCGTGGAGGAACCCAAAGCGTCCCCCGTTGAGGGCGAAACCCCAAAAACCCCCGACACAGCTCCTGTCACAAACGGGGACACGACACCAGCAGAAGAGACCGCGCCCGCCAAGGTAGAGGAGGCGGCGGCGGTTCCTACCCCAGCTCCTGAACCAGCAGCCGAGGCTGTCAAAGCCGAGGAACCCAAACCAGTGGAGGAAAAAATTCCTGAACCAGTGAAGGAAGCGCCGGTAGAGGCAGCTCCTGCGCCCGCACCTGTCGAGGCGGCGCCACCAGCAGAGCCTGCGCCCCCAGTACCCGCGGCTGAAGAGCCCAAACCCGAGCCAGTCAAAGAGGAAATCAAACCCGCTGAGCCTGAACCAGTGAAGGAACCTGAACCTACACCAGCAGCTGAGCCTGTCGCTGCAGTTGCACAGGAGGAACCAGCCAAGGAGGAACCAGCACCAGCGAAGGAAGAAGTAAAAGAGGTGCGTAATGAAGATACTCCGCCGCCTTTACCCTCCTCTCTTCCTCCCAATCCGGTGACGGTCTTCGCTGAGTCTACCATGGCTGACGCTTTGCCCACTGATCAGTTGCCCGGTTCCGACTCACAGGCACCAGCAGCAGCAGCAGAGCCCGTGGTGGAGAAGGCGCCCGAACCTGAACCAGCCGCCCCCGTCACTGAACCTACACCCCCTGCCCCTGAACCCGCCCCTCAAACACCTGCACCTGCAGACACGCCCGCTGCTGTAGTAGCCACACCAGCACCTGAAACACCAGCCCCTGTCCCTGAGCCCCTCGTTGAGTCACCAGTAAAGACAGAGGAGAAAGCCCCTGAACTAGCCACTCCACCGCCCCCTTCACCACCAGCGCCTGAGACAGTCCCCACTCCCGAGCCCGTGTCATTACCGCCCGCCCCTGAGTCACCGCTGCCGTCGCCGCCTTCACCACCCCCTGCAACAGAATCCTCTCCGGTGAAGGTATCAGAATCCGCTGTCACGCCGCCTGCATCTGAACAAGCTTCTGCTGCGTCAGAAACGGTAGCGACGATAGTAGAATCCGTCGAATCTTCTCCGGTGAAGGTGTCAGAACCAGAAGCGGCGGCGACGACAGTTGCGTCGACAGAATCCTCTCCGGTGAAGGTGTCAGAATCAGCTGTCACGCCGCCCGCATCTGAACAAGCTTCTGCTGCGCCAGAAAAGGTAGCGACGGCAGTAGAATCGGTCGAATCTTCTCCGGCGCCAGTTGAATCCCCCCCATCGTCGATCGCGAACGCCGACTCAGTGGCGGACCTCTCGGAAGCGGCGTCGCTGCCGGCGCCGCCCGAGCTGCTGCCCGAGCCTGAGCCGGCGTCGCTCGACTCCAGCACACAACCCGATTCACTTCCTCCCCTGCCCGCCGACTCTGTACCAGCGCCACTGCAGAACGGTGACGCAGCGCCCACGCCCGACGCTGAAGCGACGCCCGCCGCCGCCGCCACAATGCCCACGCCCGCTCCGCTCAAACAGGTGAATACTGACTTGACTGCCCCAGAGAACAAACCACCGCCACTACCCACCGGCAACAAGTAGCCAAAAGATCTTTCCAGTAGCCGGACCTAGTCTTCAAATTTTCTTGACACAATTACATTTTCGGTCTTTGTTTAACACGCACACTTTTCATAAATACCTACTGAAATTGTTTTAAATTTTGTCAATCTGACGTTCACAGTTCGAAATTTCAGATGCATTTATCTGCAGTAATATACATAATAGAAGCAATTTAAAAATTGTGGTAAGTAATAAAGGAGAGAGCACAAAGGTTTTTAATATTTTTATCAATTTTAGTACTATTTTAAAGAAAATTATTAAATTTTGACAGTAATTTACAAACCGGTTGCGCCAACAAACAAGTAAAATTGTATAAATTCTTAAATTTAAATCACATAATTATTTGTTACGTCAGAAGTCGTAGGTGTCAAGAAAATTTGAAAAGACTACTATATAACTTACTGAAGTGGAACTAGGGAATACACGGATGCCCATTCAATACCAGAAAAAAATCTAGACAGATAAGATAAGCGCATAAAATTTATACGTAATAAAATACCTGCATTAAAAGATTCATTCACAAGATAATTGAAAACACAACTATATCCAGTTAAAATCTCGATCTGATATCTGATACATTTTATATTATATTTATACCTGTATTAACAACAAAGAAGCTGTAAGCTTTTAAAACTATAACTGACCCTAACATCTCAAACACGCCGCTGCGCACAGCTTGTGGGACTGCCACAAGTGGTACAACTGAAAGGGATGCACTAGACCCATCACATTGAACCAATTTCATAATAATTATAAAAACAAAGTAATTAAAATTTTAACTCAATTATAATAGCCCAAATTTGTATATTGTGAAATTTGTGTATCTTCCTATGTTTATATTTATTCCGAATCTAAAATTTGAATCTTTTAATGCAGGTATTTTATTACGTATAAATTTTCTAGATTTGCATTCCTGTATATTAATATTTTAGATTATTTTCTGGTGTTGAACCTATTCTCGTGTTTTTTTCTTTAACTTACTTAATACACCACTTGTTTCTAAAAAAAATCAATTTATAATAGTTATTTTTATAATATACTTCTGCTCACAAAAGGATTCTTTGAGGATTCTTTCATGCCTTGAATTTTGAAAAAAATAATCTTGGTGAGAATTGCCTGTCAATTGAATCTTTAATGAGTCTTAGAAAAAAAGAATTTGTAATTTATTGATGGCTTCAAACCAGCGATTTTTTCCAGGATTCAAAAGTATGAAATAATCTTCAAAGAATCCTTGTGTATGTAGAAATTTGGAACATCTTCTCTAAAAAAAACAATTTGTCTACTTGATGCCGTTTGTTATGTTTTCGAACCCAGCTTACGTTTACGTTAACCTTCTAGGATTTGTGACTCGTTCGTCCCTTGTTATGCTGTGCTAATCATTGTTACTAGTAACATGTTTTCCTGTACTAATCGAGCCCTTGGGCTGTTACTAATAATATCGAGTTGCTGATCAGTAACCAAACCACATCTCACACGAATGTAATGCGAGGCGCCGTATCGCTCTCGTGAAACCAACAAACCTACACCTAGTCAGATCAGATCATTGTTATCTGATGCTGCAGACTGCAACATGATGCTTCTATTTATGTGTAATGTCCACCCGACCTTACGATGTTCAAATCAAGCGTAGCCCAATGGCCTTGCTTTGTTCTATTGCGCCGACTTTTCCAAATTTAAACTTTATCTCTATTTTAAAAATTTGCAATTGAGGAATGATCTGCAAACTGCAATTCAAAATACTTCGAACCGAACCGGAACAGGAACGAAAATCGTAACGACCCGCAGCTATTTTAGTTGAGTTTATAATGTATTAATACGCGAGTGTGAAATTTATATGAGTGTAAACACAATTTTTTCTACTCCCATGCTTTCATTTAAAAAAAAAACTTGAAAAAACTATTCATATGCATGAAATTTACTAGCGTGTTTCAGAATGAAAATCTGTATCAAAATGAATGTCATTTAAGTAGAGACAATGCATATTTAGCAAACATGCAATCCGAAAAATGAGTAAATTAAAAAACAATTGCCAAAACTGCGGTTTACAGATCAGTCCCTCAGTTATTGGACACATAAATTACACACATATTAAGCTAAATAATATTATTTTACAATTTTTGTCGCAAAGTCGGCGCTATGTGGCTTAGTGTTTTGAATTATTTGTTGTATCGTTTCGTACTGCGCCATTTAGAAAGATATGAATAGCTTTTATTTTAGAAACTGTTGGTGCATTGTGAAACGGTTTATTATCCTGATAAAAAATTCCATTTCCCGAATGTGATATAAAATCGCTCGTTGAATGCAAGTTAACTCGTTTGATATAGATTGATAGCGATGAATAGCTGTTAGCTTCGCCGTTGTATTTGCATGTGCTGCTTTCATTGCAGGTGCCGGCTTCCGAAATTGAAACGTCAGCTACTGAGAGCAACAATGAAGAGAGGTTAGCAGATTCCGAAGAAAAGAAAGCGGTAGGTTGGCGCACTAACGCTTACATGCAGCTGCACTAAGGCTTAAGAAGTTGCTGCCATTTAAGCCTCATTCACTAAAGCACTTAGTTTTAAGGTTTACATTTAGGTTTACGTTTAGGAATCTGTTGTAAAATCTGGAAAATCCGTAAAATCCAGAGTAAAGTCTATAAAATCTTTAGGAAAATCTGGAAAATTTTGGTACCTAATAGTAAGACAAAATATTGTATGCATCATGGGCATCATTGATGCTTATTGCCCTCGGGCGATTTACAGACATTCGGCTTGTAAACATGTCGCCTTCGGATGAACATAAACATCATTATGAGGCCCGTGATACATAAATATCTATAAGGTCCCCCAAAAATCCTAAATAAAATCTTTTAAAATTTATGATCTTTGTAAAATAATTTTTGGTGGAGTCAGAATCTGAATCCGTGCGATGACCTTTGAAATTCAAAGCGGCAAGGGAAATATTATGTGCAACCAGGACTACATTTAAGACGATCAAGTGGTCAGCTTGAAGCATCCGAGTGCGATTTAATTGCAAGATGTTTTATAATTTAACAATAATCACACACTGCCGTCTGAGAGACTCCGGGTTCGTACGTCATCATATGCAAAACTGAACGCAGCTACTGCCTCGATTGAATACTATGTTTCTAAACTTAAATATAAACCTCCAAACTAAATGCTTATGTGAACGAGGCTTTAGAGTAAAGTTTCTGAATGTTTCTTTTTTGTTTACAGGAAGCGAGTCCAACACCAGTGGCTGCAGAAGAGTAATAGTCCCCTGCACTTAAAAATATCGTTGATAAACGCTGAATAGAAAAAATAAACATTTTGAAGACCATTCCTGGCAGGATACATTTGACCAACAATCAAAAGAAAACTGCCATTTAAATTAAAAGAAATTGAGATAAATTGCGCAAAATTAGAGAAACCCTTTTAGAATAAAAGATAAGTAATACTCAAGATGTTTAAAAATTGTCATTTTACTGTGAAGAAATGGACGATTTTTTTATAAGTGTCGTGTAATAGCGACTTTTTTTAATAAACGTATACAATTGTAATATAGTCTAGCGTGTAAGAGTAGCTTTAGAGGGAGCTTTTATAAGCAGTTTTTTCTATCAATTTACCATCACAGTTTTGAACAGAATTTTCACACAACCAAAATATTTTCAGAAAAATGTTTTTGTACTGCTTTTATAAGAGAAAGATATGAAACGCAACTGTGTTACAATGGAAAGTAAAGAAATGGACACTATTACATTTATGAATCTTATTTAGTCGGCTTCCTTAGCATTAGTATACATATCCACATCAAACTAACCAGCTCCGTTGTAGATAGCGACTTAGTGGATCAGAAGATCGCATCATTCTCATACATACTCGTCTCGATATAACGAATTATTATTCACTCTGTGTCAATACATTTTATAAAGGATTTTTACTCCAGGAATTTTAAAAGTGTGTTATGGAATGATGTATTATTGCTATAATATTATTGATATTTATCCGTTCATCATTTATAATAAAATATACAAAGTGTTATCACTTATAAATCCTATTATCTATGATATGACTATGAATAGAATGGTGTTTACCTGTTCATTGAACTGCATTAGGCAGCTCGTCTTAGTAAAACGCCCAACTGCATCGATTGCAGCGAATGAAACATGGTTAATTAATTCAAATACTATAATTAATTATTAATGAATGTATAAATGGAAATTCTAGCTGGTAAGCGTCCTACGAGAAATTGTACATTATTACAACGAAATTTAATTTTAATGTGTTCGGTGTATCAAAATTTAACAATGTTATAGCGATATGAATAGATAGGTTGTAGCAAATTGAAAGAAAATGAGGTAGAGGAGATGAATTGGTTTTGATGTGCGAGATTTTGTTTTTAAAGTGATGGAAACTTGATTCAAACGATGCACGCGTTCTGCGAGCCCGCTTGGGTGTCTTATAAACCAATTAATTAATTAATCACATCTCATTTTACAATTGTACTGTTTATGAGACACCCATATAGGCTGTGGATGTTTGGATACGAGTTTATCATCTATATTATTAATATGTACGTGTGAATGTGTTTATAAATATACTTAGGGTGTTTCCTAAATGTTTGTATTGTTTATTACCCTTTCCTTCACTATTTTATAAATAAAATATCTGGTGCCTAATTTTGCTCATTCTACTGATCTTAAAAAATAGTTATTTTTTTTATATAAGACGATAAAATTATATTTTATTCACGAAAGAAAAGTGTTAATTCACAAGCGACAAAGGATCGAGTGAATTATTTTTCTCGAGTCGATAATATAATTTTTATCGTCGTGTATATAATTATATTTTTTTTCTATAGGTGATGTTAAAGACAATATAATAAACCCAATTTTAAATTAAATTTTTATTAAAACGCAAGTTCGGAGTGTTTCTTATCCTACTTTTTTCATGTAGAAATATGTGAAAACGAATTTGAATAAAAATTATTAAAAATCTCTAATTTTACTTTATCTACCCTTGCGGTTAAAATCTAAATAGTCGATAAAGTAGCACTTTAACACCAGCTATAGAAAAAATAATTATTGACATCAAAAATAGTTTCATATTCGTGTAATATGTAAATACTCAAAATAGTAAATTCATATTTTAGACACCCTGAAACATGCGTATCCACTCATTGGAAAATTTGCACCCACAAAATATATTGAATAATTTATTACATAAAACATGCACAGGAATGTACAATCTGATCAATTTTTAAATTAATCCAAACAGTTTTCGTCATCAGTGATAAAACTTTTTAATTCATTAATATTCATTTCAAAAACGCATCTTTTTTAATATTATCATCTGAATCTATGTGGTAAGTAAAATATTATAAATATGTAAATAAACCACAAAAAATATTAAATAATTTATTACATAAAATATAGTACAGAGAAATCAATGACAGACAGATCAATGTTTAAATTCATCCAAGCATTTTTCGGCGTCAGTGACAAAACTTTTTAAATCATTTATATTCATCTCAAACTTAATAGCATCTTTTGTGACAATATCGTCTGGATCTATGTGCTTAGTAAAAAGATCCATTTGTAAGAGTGGGTCACGAATAGATGACAAAGACGAGCTCCCCAAAATCCATTTTAATTTCCAATCAAAGTCCGTTACAACCGGATGTTCCATTTTTGCCAAACATTCGTTTGTAACCGCTCTTTGCACTTCCGGTTTTCTTATTTCATAGCATTTTTTAATACAGTCTATTTTCTCACTACCTAATTCACTTAATTCGTCATCTATGTTGTAGGAAGTGTTTGTGACTAGATTTCGGTAAATATTTTGTACGAATTTTCCCGCTATTTTGTAGTCATCTTGCGACCAGTCAATTTCCCCGTTTATATTGTTGAGAGGCGTGCCAATTTTTCCCACCAAAATATCGATGCAGTGATGTAAAAACTGAAATTATTATTATTTTAGAAGATTTATACATTGGTTATTTCTTATTTAAGTACCTGATTTAATTGTTCTGTTGTAGATATTCCTAAAAGAACTGATATTCCAACACTAGCCATTTTCACAGATGATTCTGGTGATTGTATTAAGTTGGCTATGGTGGCACATGGGCGCCGATTGCACGGGGGAATCGAGACCTGTGTCCCTACGAAAAAGGCTCGTCCACTGTATTTTTAGTTAGTTTCTTTTTTTTTTTACAAATCTATGACGATTAGTTACAACGCGGTGCAAAAATTCCGCTTATTAGGCGAGAAGGCGAGATATATGATTTTTTTAAATCTGGTACTTGCTGGTGACGTCGATGGTATCTCCAGTGGCATTTAAACAGTTTGTTTCACTAATAATTTATTTATGTTTTTATCATTAATATTCCTTATTTCGAATATGGTGGCGCTGCTAAATTTAATCTTTAATGACTCTTGGAAAAGAAAAATTTCTAATGCCTAGTGCACACGGGGAAACTTTTCACAAAGTTTCCTGAAAAAAGTTTCCAAAAAATGGAGATTTTCTTTGAAAAACTATAATAGTTATTTATGTATTAAGGCTGTAAGGAGGCTTTTATGGCGTGAGACGTGATTTTGAGCCCGAGCGCAGCCGAGGACTAAAAACACGTCAAAGCAAGTTACGCCCGTGGTACTACATACACAACTTTATGCACGGTCGAAGATTTTATATTAAATAAATTTATTAATTTTAACTGTTCAAATAGTTCAAAGAACCAAAAATTCATAAATTCTTGAACTGTTGCTAAGATACCAAAAACATTCTGAAAATAAACATAAATCCAAATGTCAAAGTTGTCATTATTGAATTAAATAAGATAATTTATGTTAAATGTAAGTAAAAATGATGGTATTTAACTTTAAAATGTATTACTAATTACAGAAAATGATTATTTATAGAATTATATTAGTAGTTTACATGAGAATAATTGAAAATTTTAACTGTTTTCATTATGATGATTTGACGTTTCATTATGGCGCATTGCGCTATAAACAGTCCCACGGGCTATAAAATGACGTTTATGTCACATAAATTCGTGTATAATTGACAAATTATGATACGAACGTGCATAAATATGTTTATGATCACATGTCACATTTGACGATTAGACAAATAAGAAGTTAGTTGCACTTCACAATGTTTCCTGAAAACGCCTCATTTTTATAGCCGCCGTTAAAACTTTGAAGTTTCTGGAAACTTTTTCAGGAAACATGTCGAAAAGTTTCTCCGTGTGCACTAGGCATAATTCATTTATTTATTAAAAATAATGAATTAATTTTATTCCAAGATTCTTCACAGATTCCTTGTGTGAACAGGGCTGTATAAAACGTGTGCCCCCGAGGCACAGTATAATAGGAGCTTATACCTTATACTGTGCCCGAGGCCCCGAGGAAATTTGGAACAGTCGGCGCTCATGTGTTGTCAGATTGTATCATGTGCGTTAAAAAGAGTATTTTAATTTTGTATATTTAGCTAAATAAAGTGAATATTATATACATAGATTATAGCTCTGTAAAGTATAATTTATATTTTTAATTTTAATAATTAAAAGCCAAGATTTAGTACGTTGGTACAACGATGTAAATATCTATCCGCCATTTGTAAGGATGTCATCTACTGACTAAAGCGTGTTTATAAATTAGTTTTAGAATATTTTATAAGTTTTCTATTCCGGTGAGCTGTCTTGTAAGCTAAAGCCAGTATGGCAGAATATCTGGCTTCAATTTTCGGTACCGAAAAAGACAAGTAAGTCAATAAACAATAATTTTTTGCAGACACCGGTATATTGGTTATGTTTTAGGGTAAACTGTTCCTTTTATTTCAAAATCGGGGCTTGTCGACACGGAGACAGATGTTCTCGCATTCACAACAAGCCCACATTCTCGCAAACATGTTTGCTGCAAAATTTGTACGTCAATCCACAAAATTCCGCCAAGAGCGCCGATGGAAGCCATCGTAAGTTCTACACCTTCTTTGGCGCAAAAATTGTGTAAATTAAGCTTTCTTCTTGCAGTGGTAGCTAACGTATCCGATGAAGAAATGCAGGAGCATTATGACAACTTCTTCGAAGATGTATTTGTCGAATGCGAAGACAAGTACGGCGAAATTGAAGAGATGAATGTTTGTGATAACTTGGGAGACCATTTAGTTGGAAATGTGTATATTAAGGTATGTTTACACAACTAAATTCCACGTTCTATAGATCCCGGACATGTTATTCTGTCTATGCAGCCAAAGTCTTCGATCAACCAATAAAACCATGTGATCAACTGTAAACAACTACAAAATATCAAGCCGCGAGAAGATAGTTTACTGCTTTCACTTGTTTGATTGGTCAAACGATGTCCTTGGCTGTACAGACAGACTGAGGTGCCCCTTATGTATGTTCTATGTTAAGCCCTGTTCACACATGGATCCTTTAAGAATGCTTTCATGCTTCTGAATCCTGGAAAAATATGTTTGAAGCAATCAATGAATTACACTTATTTTTATTATTATTTTTCTCAAGATTCAGAAGCTTGAAAGAATCCTCAAAGAATTCATGTTAGAACACGGCTTTATGCAAGATAGAAAGCGATTTATACTTCTTTTAGTTAGAATAGCAGTCCATGATTTTAATGCCGTTTACGATTGACTAACCGGGTAGAAACAATTGCAACAATAATCTATTTTTAAATGGAATGAAGTATAGATGACATAATAAATAAATAAATAAAGAAAGGTAATTGGCAACATGGTCATTAAATTTAAAAAATACTGTAAATCTCACAATCTTTCAGTATTTGGTTCTTCGATTTCCAGGGATTTGCAACCATTTTCTTATTATTCTTATTTAAAATCTAAAAATTCCTAAAATCCATAAAATTAGAAAAAAGGTAGCATTTATTATTAAAATCCAAACAATCTTTAAAATCTGTAACGAAATTTTTTAATTTTTATTCTCAGTTTATTAAATCTTTCCACTCAAAAATCTTTATAATGCCACATGGAATCTTTATTACAGTCTGTAATGTCTTTACAGTCTTTTGTTAAATTCTATACAATCTCGAAATAATCCTAGGAATTCTTAATATTCGTAAGAAATCCGTATGATATTAGCATTTCAGTATTTGGTTCGAAACGAAAGTGTAGCCTTTCTGTTTACCTTTTAGAGAGAGACATAAAATACCGGCCAGTGCATTCTATGATGATAATCAACGGTAACGATGATAACGTACGGGCCCAGTAGTGATCTTTCTCTCTCACACAGGGTAAACAGAAATGCCACGAATCTAAAGTATTGCTAAGATGCGGAGTGTCCACTCCTGTATTTATATTATACTTCGGGGTAGAAACGATTGCAACAATACAATACAATACAATAAATGGAATAAAGAATGCCTAAAGAAAGATAATTGGCAACATGATACACAACACGTCTATAATAAATTAATAATAACCTAGAGTGAATTTATTTATAGGAGAACATATTCTAATGACAATTAATTGCAGTTCCGTCGTGAAGAAGATGCAGAACGTGCAGTAAACGACCTGAACAACCGTTGGTTCGGAGGTCGTCCAGTCTACGCCGAGTTATCACCAGTAACAGACTTCCGTGAAGCCTGTTGCAGACAGTACGAAATGGGCGAATGCACGCGCTCCGGATTTTGCAATTTCATGCACTTGAAGCCTATTTCTCGAGAACTGCGTCGTTATTTGTACTCGCGTCGCAAAGGGGGCCGTGCTGGGTCTGGAATCGGTGGCGGGCGCCGCAGCAGATCCCGCTCGCGTTCGCGGGGCCCCAAACGTCGTTCCAGGTCCAGGGGGCGCCGCTCCCGCTCCAGGGAAAACAACAGGGCCGAGGGGAGAAGTCGCGAAGGCCGGTCGGGCAGATACTGACAGCGAAGTTGATATTTCGTTCATATTCATTTCTATGTAATTTTAATTTAGGACTCAAGCTTTGCCACCACTTTACAGAATATTTTTAAGTCTGGTTTTACTTTTTGCGCATCGTGGCATTAGTGTTAGATTGAACAAATAATTTGTAATTATTTTGAATGTGTCAATGATCTATATAAAGCTTGATTTAGACCTACTCAATTCTAAGTTTAAGTGGCTCAACGTTCGCAATTATAATTGAAATTGGAATTTTGAGGAAGAGCTGGTTCGTTAATTTAGCACTTATACTTATAATTGGTTAGGTCTGAATCTAGCTTAAGTCACTCGTATTAAGGTTATAAAGTATTGTGAATGATATGAAGAACTGTTGGACAGTACTTTTAATAAATTCTTTATGTAGAAACCGTGTAACATTCGTGAACTTTTAATACAGAATTGGATAGCATAATCATTGTTATCAATATTTTGAAAACCCTGTTCACACAAGAAAATTCTTGCGTAGAATCATAAAACACACGAAATTTAGAGACGAGAAAATGCATACTGTGTGCAACCAGAGTTGGCCGCAACAGTAAGGGAGAGAAAGAATGTGCTTATGTTCTACACAGAGCTAACTTATTACTCGCCTAAATGCAATTGGGTCAAGAGAAAAACCGAGTTGGGCGACTTCTTTGTACACAATTTCAAGGTAGCGAAGCGGTTTTTGACAAAAAATTTGGTGATAATCTATGTCCGCTCGATTAATATTAATCAATTTAAAATGCCTAAGGTGGGCCATCTCTCAATTTGCGTACTGTACATAAAAATTCATAAATAAGACAATTCAAAATAAAGAAGCATGAAAGAATCCTGTGTAAACAGAAAATTTCCCATATAGTTCGAATTAGTATTATTAGGTGGCAGCACGGATCCTGTTTACGAATTTATTTGTTACATGGGCAGTTTTAACAAGTTCTACTAATTAATAGTGTTTCATTTTGTTGTATGTGACTTTCTCTGACAAAATAATAAAAAAATTCAATGTTTTTATTGTGTTTAGTGAATTGTTAGTGATTACCAAGGAAACTCAACAATAGAAAATCCATAGCAGCTAAATAAGGTTTGTAATTTCATTTGTTTATTTACTAACATAAAATAACCTATCAAACATTCATTTGTTCCAATAATATTCATGAAATAAAGACATTAATACTGCTCATCAACATTTATTGCTTGTAATAAACATCAAGTATACCAAATATTACCGTCATTACTGAATACTGAAACAAAACTGCCGGGTGATTTTCAGGAACATCATTTTTTTAAATCGCGATTTAAATTCATACGTTCCTGAACTCAAATACTCGAGCAAAATCGAGGAATATTCAAAACGCAATAATTACTGCAGAAGCTCAAATTATTTTGGCCGAGCCCATTTCGTCCTGCCACAATACTAAATATTTAATAAAAACGTTAGGGAGTTGTCTACAAACAGTTATTTTCAGGAGTAGAACGACTCAATAATTTGTATCTTTCATTTTAATGGATAAATTTAGGTATCGTTTCCTTAAAATAATTTAAAATGAAATATAAAGTTACATAATTAATTTATGTATGTGCCGTTTTACATTTTTGAAATAAAGCTAGATTCAGACCTACCCACTTATAAGTATAAGTGCTAAATTAACCAATCAGGGCTTCCACAAAATTCCAATTTCAATTATAAGTGCGAACGTTGAGCGCTGATTGGTTAAATTAGCCACTTATACTTATAAGTGGGTAGCTCTGAATCTAGCTTTATTCATTACCTAAATTATAATAGGCAAATTGAAATATTTATAACATACTTAAAATATTTATTTTGCTGGTAACAATTCAACAAGCTTTACTCCCAATTATAGAATAGTACATGTTATTATAGTGGAATCCAATCACTTTGACCGATTCATCTTGGTGCAGTCGGAACCTCAATCCGTGGGACAACCTTTGAAATTCAAAGCAACAACGGAAAGATTCTTTTTGCAACCAGGACTACATTTAAGAAGATCAAGTGGTCAGTTTGAAGCGTCCGAGTGCGATTTAATTGCAAGATGTTTTACAATTTATTTAATGAACCACGGAACTCCGGGTTCGTCCGTCATCACATGCAGAGAGCTGTGAGAGATTTTTTGCAACCAGTACTATATTTAAGACGATCAATTGGTCAGCTTGAAGCGTCCAAGTGCGATTTAATTGCAAGATGTTTTACAATTTAATGAAACCACCACGGAACTCCGGATTCGTACCGTACGTCACCGCATGCAGAAAGCATTGAAGCTTGTTCGAATTAGGACAGTCCAAAATATCCCTTCTCCGCTGTTTCATTTTGTAGTGTTTGTCCACCCTTGAACCGGATAGCTCCTATAGCATGGGGTTCTGTCATATCCGGACCCTTGTATCCTTGTTGAAGGGGTTTCGACCCCTGTACGTGGGGTATTATCTCAACTAGACATTCGTGCTGCTCACTGCGCTATGTTAATGTGTATTTACGGAGCCATCAAATAGCGCAATATGGTCAGCAATATAGAAGAGATAGAATATTTGAATTTTAATCGTTTTTTGAGGGCTTGAATTGTTGAGATGTTTTTTGGATGTTGAAATGAAAAATTGGAGGTCGATGAAAATAATGAAATTATCTTAAGGATCCCGTCTCCGAAATAAAATATTTCGTGTTTAGAGGTGTAACAGTTTCTGCTTTACTCATTGCACATTAAAAATTTGAAGGAAAAGCAGGTACTAGATGTTTGTGAAAGAATTATTTTAGGTCTGTAAATAAATTTATGAAATTTTGCTATATCTGTAAAACTTCGTGAGCATTTTAAAAATTGGTAGACTGCGTTTACGAAAATACTTCTTTAAAATAGCGCCGTGTTTGGAATACCCCGGATGCAAATTTTATATTTATATTTTCTTGAAGACAAGACTTGAATTAACACAAAAAGTCATTTCTGGTAAGTGGTATAAAATTAGACACCATTTTATATTATGACTCTCTAACTATGAAGCGTGATATAGGTACTTATATAGGAATTAAATATATTTTAATTAAAAACACAGTGAGTTTTGTTAATATTGTTAATCTAGTAATTCTTACAAACAGTGTGATACCGTGCAAAAATTAATCAAATTATTTTAAAAACATTTTTCGTTGTTCGAAAATATAATTACCCCAATTTTATTAAAACATGTATTTGCATCCTACACGTTTTTATTTACATTAAAATAAAAAATTATTATACCTACTTTCATGAAACAATTTTATATTTAAAGCTTTTGCCTGAATTACGCTGATAAATACTATAATATAACTATGAATAAACACATTTAAATCAATTTGTGACTTTTTACTGAAAAATAATAGCTAAAACTAGGTTTGTTATACCCTAGACGTCGAACAGATGGAGTAGATCTCGGAGTAGATACTCCTCCCACAAATGTACGCCAAATTGAAATACTGTATTGTTTTACACTGAACGGCGAACTCAACAGCTGAGATCGGTAACTACGGAGACTACTATAACCGGCATAACTGCGTAGCCGCCATAACGTTTATCTGTTTTATTTTAACTTCATAATTATTTTGATATTATATATCCTGAAGCTATTATGAATAAATAGATAAATCATGTTTAAATTTGACTTTCTATTTCTTTTAAAATTATATTTATTTAAAATAAACCGCTTCAATTCTTCAGTATTTTGAAATTTGTAGCTTGTAACGCAGGCTTCTGAGCACATCGTACTGCGCAGTTTAGGCTCTACCTATTTATTTTATTACTCCATCTGTTCGGCGTCCAGGGTATAGTAAGAACTAGTTCTTAGTATTTTTTTCAGTTAAAACCCGTATTGAAGTAGAAAACAAATATTATTCGGGTTTTTACAAATGCATTTAGAAACTTCGGGTTTTGACTAGTCAAAACTAGTTTACACAAATAATATCCTTCGTTACTTCGAGTTTTAACTAGTTTAAACTAGTTTTTACTGATTTCGGGTTTAAACAGTAACATATACAATTTTGATTCTTGTTTCGTCAGTATTCGGAAATATTTATTTTGGTTTTAAAAACTTAGTATGCTCTTCACAGTTTTAAGAATTAATATTCAACCACCTAAAATTTAATATTATTATTAATAAACTGAAAATATTATTCTCTGGAAACAATTTCAATTTTGTTGTTTTGAAGTCTCGCGTCACATTAACAAAGTACAAACAAATTTCAGGACTTCAGGCGTAATTTTCCAGGTGGCTAACAATGCTGCCAACCGACACACGTGCCTTTAGTGACTTTTCATGCCACAGAACATTCGAAAATTAACTCCCAACACAAAATGGTAAATGGTAATTAAGATTTGAAACGTTTGACATTGCCGTTGTCACTAAAACGGTACGCAACGTACACTCCGCGTCAAAAAAAGGCCCCACTTGAAATTGTGAAAAAATCAACAAATTTCAAACCGCTATAACTCAGCGAGTTTTCGATGGATTTCGATGAACTTTCGACTCCAAGAAAGTTTAAAGTGTCTACTTTAAGGACATCTATTCAATTTTTGTTATAACCCTCTCTGCACCCCTGCAACCCCCCTATGAAAAAAAAGTGTTTTCAGGGGAAAATTTTTTCAACTTTGATGATGTGCACGGACTAGAAAATTTTTTTTAGACCAGATCTGTCTACATGACAATAAAATTCAATCAATTCTCTGTAAATTTTTCGAAAAACGAAGGTCCTACGATGATTGGATAAAAAGTTATGCAAGTTTGAAAATTAAGTTGCATTTTGAGGTTTTTGAGTCATTACTCGCCATTTTTTGATCAATTCAGATGTACTCTTGACCTTGACAAAAAGAAAGTTCTAAGTGTCTAGTCCAAAACGATGCATGCAATTTTTGACATACCCCCTCTATCCCCTGCAACCCCCCTATGAAAAAGAGTGTTTTCAGGGGGAAAATTTTTCAACTTTGACGATGTACACGGACTAGCAAAATTTTTTTTGATCCGATCTACCTAGATGATAATAAAATTTATTCAATTCTCTGTAAATTTTTCGAAAAACGAAGTTCCTACGATGATTAGATAAAAAGTTATGCGAGTTTAAAAATTAAGTTGCATTTTGAGGTTTTTGAGTCATTACTCGGCATTTGTTGATCAATTCAGACGTAACTTAATTTTCAAACTCGCATAACTTTTTATCCAATCATCGTAGGAACTTCGTTTTTCGAAAAATTTACAGAGAATTGATTGAATTTTATTGTCATGTAGACAGATCGGGTCAAAAAAAATTTTTCTAGTTTTTATATTATGTTTTTTGTGTTCTATAATTTTTTTATCAATGTAGTTTTATATGTGTAGAGTGAAATAAAGATCATTTTTAGACCTTTGAACATTTAACGAAATTGTCTACAAATGTATACCTTACCTTAAACTAAAGTGCTTTTTTCGTTTAATGTTCTCGCGATCCCTTTAGACTTCAAACTTATCAAAATTCAAGCAGAGTTATGAAAAACTCACAAAATGCTGAGTAAATTTAAAAGCCCGTAGCTTCGGACAAAATCGCCGTAGGTATCATTGAAATTTTTTAAAATTTACCGAAAAATGAATAAATTTTATCGCCATGTTGATATATTGGGCCAAAAACATTTTTTGATACACTATACAACTTGTCAAAGTTGGACATTTTTGAGCCAAAAAGATTGATTTTTCTTAGGGGGTTAATTGGATTTTGCGTCACATTAATTTGCATACAGTTTAAGAGAAAACTTCAATCTTGTCAAAATTCGACGAATCATCGATATCTGTGCAAAATTAGCCGAGTTCATAACTTCGCGCCAAATCATCGGAAGTACCTACTCAATTTTTTCCGAAAGGAAAATGAATGAACTAAGTATACTTATCGCCTTAGTAGCGGATTTAGTCCACGATTTTTTTTTGCACCCGGTACAAGTCGTCAAGATTGATATTTTTTGACATTAAGAACATTTTCTTCTAGGGAGAGTGGTAGGGGGTGAAATGAACATGGCGTCAGATTAACTTGCATGACCTTAAAATAGGAAACTTCAATCATGTCAGAACTCGAAGATTAATCAATTTTCGATTAAATTCAATCGAGTTATGGCGGTCTATAAATTCAGAATTTTGGATGCATTTTCAAGTGGTACGTTTTTTTTGCCGTGTGTATAATTAATAATTACATAACAGGTGTACAGTAGTAAATCCTTGGCAAACGTAACTAAGCATTTACTATTTTTGCAAATTGTTTTTAATGGTCGTAAATAAAAGATTTTAAGAGCTCAATAATATAACATACTAGCAAAATTCCTGCATTGAAAAAGAGTGTTGAAAATGTTATAATTTTATCAAAAAATTAATGACTTATTGCATTGCTTACGAAAAACACAAAGGGGTGATTTTGTTAACTACACCAACCTCTATGCTGTGTTTTCGCATTACATGATAAATATCGTAATAATTCATCGTACAGAACTGAATATTAAATGTATATTTGGTTTACACTGACCGCCAGTCCAAAGTCGAGAGGCGGTAAAACATGAATTACATGAAAACGTTCAATGGCCGCATGCCACAATATTTAGAGCGCCATAAACTATAACTACCAACCTGACAGTCGAAAATATGCACCAGAAATATACTCGCAGTACTCATTATTTGCATACTGTATCTCACGTAAGAACGAGGGTAATTTAAATATAGAAACAGAACCGTAAATTTAAACTCTAATCAGAATCACATTTAAATTAAAGGTACCTACCCGATACCTACCTAACTTGTATTATCGTATAAGCACAGAAAAATTATACATGAAAATCTATGAGTTTAAAAAAAATCTGTTGTAACCAGCACATGACCTCTCGCCAAATTCTGCTTGTTCTACTAATCTAATAAATAATTATACTTATACTTTAGTTTCATATTCATGTAATATGTAAACGATAATGTAAACCAAGTTGCAAGCAAAAGATGTCAACTGTACTGTCCCTAGATGCGTTCAATGAAGCTAACAAGTTTCTTTATGCTGATTGGTGCAACAGTGTAAATTTAATAATGTTACTATGGTTTGTCTATCTTTTTTGCTAGCACTGTTGACATAATTTGCTAGTAAAACGGTCAAATTTTCACTTGTACTCTTGTACACCAATCAACGTAAAGAAATTCGATAGATTTGCTAAGTTCATTGAACTGTCATAATAATTCAAATTTGTATAGAAACAAATTTCACATGATCATACACAACAAGATATTGGAATATCAAAAAAGTAGAATATTAATTGTACTTTTTGTATTGTTAAATTACTACCAGATTCAGCAAATTGTATTTAAAATTAACTGTACCCATAGATTACTATATTTTCTTTTATTTTTAATTATAAAATTGTCATAAGTAAATAATGTACTAATTTATTTATGGAAAACTATATCAAGTTTCAAAAAGTACTACTTCCGGTTTGCGAATTTTTACCAAAATCTTATCCGGTGTTAATATCCTTATTAAAACCTTAAATATGAAATTTGGTTATTAAAGGTTTGCTACTTTTTAAGTTATCGTGGACGAAAAATCGTCACATAATTCATACGTCCATACGCACACAGACACACACACACACACAGACATCATCGTATTCTAGAGACTCTGAAACCTGCTTATCCACCAAAAACTCATACTCGAAAATTTTGACCTCTCTTATAGAATATGAGGCAAGAGGTAAAAACAACTCGTTCTAGTTCTAGTTTAAAAACAGACTGTGTCAACAGATTATTATTTAATTAAATAAAATTCAACGTCATATTCTAGGCCCAACTATCTCCCTCTTTTTTTCAACTCTAAAGATCTCCGTGGTTAATAGATTGAAGTGATGAAAAACCTTTAATTGGAACACATTCACGTGGCTTAATTGAATCTTCTCATAATCATATACCACAGCAAATGTTCTCATTCTGCTCGTTCGGCTTATTCCTACGAGACTCAGTCAGAGTCTTCGCGATCGACGAATTTGTAGATATTAATTAAAATGGCGGCCTTTGTCGACGGGACGTCCCAAGAGATGGAGACAGAGATTTTGGGCCGCGACGTTTCGCTGCGAGTAGATATTTTTTTGACATTTTATTGGAGAGTCGAAATATGGACAAGAATAAAATAATTATTAATATTAAGACAATCCTCTGCCGCGCCAGAAAACAGCCAAAATATGGATTTCGAGCGCCTATCTACAGCGTTTATTGTTTTGTTAAATATAATAAGCCAATATTGTTGAAGATATAACTACAATCTACAAAATGGTCGATGCAGAATTTTAAAATTTTGCTTTGAAAACGAAATATGATAATTTGAATTTTGACAACTTGTGTTATTTTTTTAACACAAATATCTTCTATTTTAAAACTAATTAAAAAAATTCGATCAGTTATTTCGCAGATCCAAGCTTTGTTGACAACATATTAAAATTTGAAGTTAATTCACTTATAAACAAAAGCTGTACAGTGACGCGCGAAATCCCTATTTTTTACAAATATTGCAGTTTTTTTTTTACAAATATGGGTGCCAAAATTAGTTTTTCCTCTCAAACATAAATTATTTGTTACTTTTATGTTAAACAAAACAATAAACGCTATAGAATAATAATGTTTTGGACTGTTTTCTGCCATGGGCAGAGTATCACCTAAAGTGATTGAATGTGGATTTCCAAGCCTACGGCTTTTAAAGAAATACTTATCGTAGGTATATCAATTTTCAGCATATGTTATAGGAAAGTGATAATAATATTGTTAATTTTGATAGATTTATTACCTTTTTATCGAAATGAAAATGTAACTCTTTTGAAACGTGCATTAAAATGCGCCATGTGTGACGTAGACAACATTGAAACCAAACCATGAGTAGATTTGTTCGTGTAAGATCGTTTTTTGTCGTTTTGACGACGGCCCTGTGTTGAAATAAAACAAGATCTACGTATCGTATTCGGTGCTTGTCAGCGCGGTGAACGTTTGTTCTCAGGGCCGGTGACGTCACACTATCACACAGGGCATCGTTTTTTGCGGCACCTATTTTTTAAAATTTATGAATTTTTTTCTGGCTTATTAGCAACTTTTTGGCAAAAAGAAAAAATACGGGTAGATTAACATATAAAAAAATCGTGGAATTGATCATGCGGAATTTGTGCCGTTATTTTCTAGGGTCAGGGCGAATCATCGGGGGCTAAATCAGTACTTGTCTGTAAAGGTCATCCCCAGGAGACGGTTGTGCAAAAAGCCAGTTAATCTCACGTTGTCGTCAGTCCGTCTAGTGGCTGCTGAAACAGATAAAAAGACATCGTAATTTGATACCTGTAAATAGACGGTTTTACGATCGACTTTTCAAGCTTTTATTTTGTGTAATTCAAGACCTGGCCAAACTCAAGCACTGAGCGACTTCTGAAACTTTGTTTTTATTCCCAGGCTGTTAACTTTTTTAATTATCGCGAGATTATTTCCAAAATAATTCCCTCTAAGTAGCCTGAAGATCAAGTTTAATTTTGCTCAACGTTAATTTTTATTAACTTCCGCGGGAAAGAAAAGATCACAATTTGTTACTTTTCAGAATTTTTCTACCTTCAAATAAAGAATAAAGTTGGTACCGTATTTGATGTACAGGGTATTTCACAACTTTAGAACAAAAATTAAATGGTAGATACTAGACATGACACATGACATACGATCATAAATTAATAGTTTAATGTAAGTACACAAATTAGAGTTTTAGAGGAGGAATCTATTATAGTATAGATAAATAAATTAGATAAGTCCTCTAAAACTCAGTTTGTGTACGTGTTACATAAAAATTTTTTAGTATATGCTCTCCAAATTTGTAACTATTCGAAATTATTTTAAAATAAAATTTTGAAAAAAAATCTTTTTGATTCGTAATCACTGTCACTGTCAGTATGTAAGTATATGCCATTTAATTTTTCTCCTGAAATTGTAAAACACCCTGAATATTTTATCGTGTGTGCGGTTACCCGCCGCCAACTCACTCACGGTTGTTGGTGGAGATTTTTGTGCAGTTAAACTGAAATGTGTGTTTTACTGAATTCGAACCTGAGTTGTCAGAACTATAGCTAAAATTTAAAATATAATTTTGTAGGTATCGAAGGTATCGAATAATGAAATGAAATAAATTGGGCGTTCTAATTCAGACTGAATATCACAAAGGGGTGCAGTGTATTAATGACATATTTGAACCCCTGCCGAATTTCGAATTCATCGATTTTCAAATCATTCGCAAGTTAACATCAAATGAATTTTAACAATTTTCACACAAAAATTTCATATTTAATAAAGAGAAAATTATGTTATATGTACTGCTTGAGATAATTATAGAATGGTAGATGTTATTATAGTGGAATCCAACCACTTTGACCGATTCGTCTTGGTTCAGAAACCCAATCCATGCAACGACCTTTGAAATACAAAGCGACAACGGAGAAATTCTTATGCAACCAGAACTACATTTAAAACGATCAAGTGGTCAGCTTGAAGTGCATCCGAGATGTTTTACAATCACACACTGCCGGCCGAGAGTTAGTACATTTTAATGTTAAATATTAAACTTTGACAACATAATGTAATAACCTATATCTTAAATGAGTTTGAAAGAGAATAAATGTAAAATTGTCGTATGATAGAGTAAGTGAAAAATGAAGTAGGTACCTACCGGGTAAGTGTTTAAAGTTCGGGCATCAGTAGCAGTTAAAGACGGAAGTTTCGCCGAAGGTAAACGTGGAAATCATCAGGCAATTTGTATCGGCAAGTTGCACAGAGGAATTTCACTATTAAAGTCACGAAGTTAAAAATGCTTTTTCAACGCAAACTTTTCACATTTCAAAGTTTGCTAACAGGGCGTTTAAACTTTTATGCGTTTTACATAAATTTGGTTCGTCTGAATCGAAAAAAGAAATCTAACAACATTGCAATTTTTCTGCTCGACAAAAAGCAAACAAGAAACATACATCACTGGGACGTTCTAAAATTGTTTATTTTGCATATATAACACTTGCAGATACCTCAGAAGCACAGAAAGAACATCTCACATGCTGAATCCTACACACACTTTCTATTCCTGCACATCATTCATCCGATTTCGCTCAGCACGGCAAACATTCCCAAAATCTTATTATGTTTACTAAATGAAATGTAAATACCTACAAATGTTTTATTTTTAGCATGCTATACAGGTACCTACAAATTAATAAATAACAAAAATCCGATGTGGCCAACACATGACCTCTCGCCATACTCTACTATTTTACTGAGTGTGTATGAAGGTACTTACTCACAAATATACCATTGTAGAACGGAATTCGGGAATTGTAGTTTTTATAATATTATTAAAGTTTATTATGACCTTATAAAATAATAAATAACATTAATTATAATAATAGTTATTTATTGTATAAGTGTTTTAGATGGCGTTTTATCCACGAAAAAATGTTTAAATGCGAGAACGAAGTTCGAGCGTTTAATTTTTTGAGTGGATAATGCGCAACTAAAACACGAATACAATATAACGTTTTATCCACAATAAAAACTTTTATTCAAAATTAATTCGTTTTACAAAATGTCATTTTATAATTTATCAAATTCTAGATCAAGATTGTAAGAAATAAATGCATTGCTGTGATGCTTTGGTATTTGTTGCTATGAACAGTGGAATAAAGTTACTTATTCCACTAGTAGATAATAAGTTACATTATATAGTTGCAATGAGCACAAATAAATGCTAATTATGAGATGATTGTGGATAAATAACATTTCATATTTTCCATTCCAATTTGTCAAAAAGTCAAAAATTCATATGACATAAATACTCAAATATTTAATTGTTTGTTTTCATAGGTAGGCAGATAAATCAAAATTGTAACAAATTTGTCGAATTTTTAACTTCTTGTAATTGGAAAATGGTGCTAGATAGAAACAACGTTTTGAATACATATTGTAGACAGTAACATTTATCCATTTAATTCAAAAATTTTGAGGATATTTCAGAAAAACTCTTCAGATCTTCAGAAACTACCACTCATATCTGGTAAGAGAGGTATTGTAATCATGCTAAAATTTCGATAGTGAGTTTTCAATGGATAAGCACGTTTTGAGGTCCCTAGAACACGATTTTGATAATTTCACGATGATGTCTGTGTGTGTGTGTGTGTGTGTGTCTGTGTCTGACACACTAGATTAGATCTGATTAGATTTTGGTGTTGATCGTGCAACCGGAAGTGGTAGTTTCTTCAAGATCTGAAGAGTTTTTCTGGAGTATCCTCAAAATTTTTTCGAACTCTTGGTAGAAAAAGTCGCCTTCTCTAATTTATGTTTTAATTTTTAATATACTATTACGATTTACTTTATTATTTATTGAAATTGCGAACGTGTGTATTTTTTATCACGTAAATAGCATTGACCTAAATCGAAAGATTCACCACAGGATAATTCGATTCAAGAATTCTACATCCGGCATAAATGCAAGACGCACACGCAGGAAATTGAAAACAGGAAATTGCAAGCGTAGGAAGTTATAAGAAGGTACAAAATTAGGTTAAACTGAAGTAAATGAACATCGCAGAACCATTCTTGACTCTCACAGGCTCGATGTTGACAATCAATTTTATTTAATATTTTCAACTGTTCAGGACCCTGAAAGATTCATTCGCAGGAAAATTCAAATCAAGAATATTTGATTCGGTAAAAATGCAAGATGACTCTCACATACCTACTCGGTGAATGAATCTTTTGATGCAGGATTGTTATTACTTATTAATTTTCTAGATTTACATCTTCTAGTTTTTTATTACCTCTCGCCACTCAGTACTGTAAGAGAGGTATTAGTTGTAATCATGCTAAAATTTCGATAGTGAGTTTTCAATGGATAAGCACGTTTTGAGGTCCCTAGAACACGATTTTGATAATTTCGCGATGATATATATGTGTGTGTCTGTGTGTGTGGATGAATGTTAGAGGTACGATAGGTACTGAATTAAAAAAAATTGAAATTTTTTATATAATATTCTGACACCCTAGATTAGATCTGATTAGATTTGGGTGTTGATCGTGCAACCGGAAGTGGTAGTTTCTTGAAGATCTGAAGAGTTCTTCTGGAATATCCTCAAAATTTATGAATTACTGTCTACAATTTGTATTCAAAACGTTATTTCTTTCTAGCACCATTTTCCAATTACAGGAAGTTAAAAATTCGACAAATTTGTTAGAATTTTGATTTATCTGCCTACCTATGAAAACAAAAAATAAAGTATTTCAGTGTTAATGTCATATAAATTTTTGACTTTTTAACAAATTAAAACGGAAAATATGAAATGTCATTAATTATTTATAAAGTCATAATAATATTATAAAAACTAGAATTCCTGAATTCCCTGCTACGTACAATGGTAGATTTGTGAGTATAAGTACCTTCATACAAACTTAGCAAAATAGTAGAGTATGGCGAGAGGTCATGTGTTGGCCACATATGATTTTTATAATTCATATTTATAAACATACAACTCAATCACAGTTTTCAAATACTTTCTACCACATACTCTCACCATGTGAGCTGAAAAAAGGGCGGATCCAGGTGATGTTCTCAACTTAATTTTTACTTCCACGTAAGTTAAAATTGGAATAGTATTCGATTTTAAGATCTAATTTTAGGATTCTTCGGGGGAGGGTAATTACCCCGTTACTCCCCCCCAACCTTGTATCCGCGCCTGAGCTGAAAGACTGACTTTACCTCCGGCCAATCCTCGATGAAAAAAATTGTTTTTGACTTAAAAAAATGTCAAAGACAACTGGCGCAAAAAAATTGTGGACTCAATTCGCCACCAAGTCGACAAGTTATGAATTTTTGAAATACAAAAGTTTAAAATCTCTACTTTATGAATTTTTGAAATACAAAAGTTTAAAATCTCTACTTTACGGCAGTATAAGTTAATCTTACTTTCATCTCATTTTGCCCCAACCAACCCTCGATAAAAAGTAAAAGTAAAAAGTAACCAAGTGAAGTCTAAAAAGCCTACTCTCTACTCGTATACGGATCGTAGAATATACTATTATGTAACAAGTGCATAATTTAAGACTTTCTTGGACGAGCCGAAGTTATGGTAGAGCGCAGCGAGTTGCATACTAAGTGTTATGTTCGACTGCCAAGATGAGATTTTCTTTTTAAGTTAACATATTTGAAAAATTTGCATTTTATATTGTGCGGTTTGTTGTTGTTTTGTTTATAATAATATTATGATAATTTTGAAATTGTCTTTGTGAATTTTTTTTTCTAGTTTTTCGTTCTTCGCAATTATCTCAATTTCAAGATATGCAAGCCAAGAAAGTAAAAGAAATTATATATTTAATTTAATGAAATGCATTAAATTATAACATTTTTTTGACATGTAATAATGACAGCAGTCCAATTATTTTGCATATTTATCGTACTAGTCCAATAAAGTACCCATTTACGGACAGTAAACAGTGTCATAAAACAAGGTAATATGATGCAGTTGAACAAACAATTTTTTTATTTTGATTGTATGTAAATTAATTAAAATACAATTGTTGAAAATTCATAACTCGACATTCTGGAACCCTCTATCCCTAACAAAGCTTATTATGAGCGATGAAATCTTCCTGTCAAATTAATCTAAAATTCCTCCACCATTATTAAACCCCCGATCCCGGCATTGATATTATGTTACGTGTCCATCAGGGGTAGAGAATGAAAAACTATCTAAATGAAAAATGAATCCAGCTGTTCTCTCCCTAGTGTAAAATCCAAATCCGCGAAGACTGCAGTGCATCTAGTTTTAATCAAAACGCGTCGTTAACTCTACACTTCACCCTAGCATACGTCAGGGTTGCCAACCCCCACACACTGAACAGCTCTCCCCTAAGCAGCGCGTGAAATAGCCTACAATTTGACAGCACAAATACCGGAGGGTGGAAACTAAAAAGCAGGAACGTAGACGGGAAATTTTACTGTTTGATTGTGTCGATCTTTGAAATTCAATCTCACATTGCAGATTGTATATTTTGAATTAATTTTACTTACTGACGAATTCAGTCGAGGCAGTAACTGCGCGGGTTTAAGTACAGCTCTTTGTATGTGAGGACTAGAGACCGGATCCGTAAGTATATTGCTTACGATTAATATTAAAAGCATCAAGAGAAATTTGTGAAATGTCCACGAATTGTGTAAAACGTGAAAATTTGGCACAAAGTTTTTTATGCTTATTTTGCTTTTTTCCGATTTTTGTGCTTATTTTAAAATTTCAAGCTTATTTTCAGCTATTGTACTTATTTTTAGCTTATTTTTAGGTTTTGTGTTTATTTTGAACTATTGTTAGCGATTATTTTTTTAGTTTTCGCAGAAACTTTCATGCTTTTTTAGTATTTTTAACTTTTTTTTTGTTTTTTCTTTTAATGCTTTTTTGAATACATTTTCGTGCTTTTTATGCACTTTTTTTGTATTTTTAATGCAATTTTGGATACATTTTCGTGCTTTTTAAGCACTTTTTTTCGTATTTTTAATGCTTTTTTGGATACATTTTCGCACTTTTTAAGCGCTTTTTTCGTATTTTTCATGCTTTTTTATCCGGTATCTAGTGATGACGTACGAACCCGGAGTTCCATGGTCCAAGTCTCGCGGCCGGCAGTGTGTAAACGTTAAATTAGAAAACCTCTTGCAATTAAATCGCTGACCTCTTGATGATCTTAAATGTAGTATGTAGTCATGGTTGCATATGAATCTCCCTGATGCTGTTTTGACAGGTCGTCGCACGGATTGAGATTCTGACTACACCAAGACGTATTGAAAGTGGTTGGATTCCACTATAATAACATCTACCATTCTATAATTGGGAGTAAATCTTGTTGACTATTTCCTTCACATTTTAATAAGTAATGAAACAAGAAGATTTTGAAGATTTAGACCAATCAGAACAAACGGTCGTTCAAATATTGCACACTAGGTGAAAATTTTTAGAAACTTGCCGCGAATATTGCACACTAGCTAAACGTATTCAAAACTTGACCACGTATGTAATTGTAAATAAGAAATTTAGGGAATAATACATTTAGCGAAGTTTGTCAACTTTCAACTTTACGCCTTGTTCTTATTTCTGGCAGACATGTCAAACTAAAAATAACAATTTTGTGTGATATAAGCTGGAATTCTTAAATTTTTGATAAAAATCCCACCTTTATATTTCTGTATTTGCTTGTTCCGGAAATAGTCTAACAAATATATTTCGTGCACTAACAATGATCTGAAAATTACTACAGAATAGTTACCAGATAAATAAAATATTTAAAATAATATTTCATTGTGAACTGTGTGTATATTGTTTTGAAACATCAGGTTTAAATCCAGTTAAGTCAAGTCAGACATATTTCAGTTTAACTGTATAAAACCCTGTTCACACATGGATTATTTAAGGATTCTGTCATTCTTTTGAATCCTGAGAAAAAGAATCCTGTGAGAATCGCCAGTCAAATAGCGGCGTCGCTAAATTGAGTCTTCAATGAGTACAGTGAGTTCTAATCTAGAATTCTAATCTGGTGTATACAAGAGATCCTACAAAGACTCTGGTTTATACAATTAATTATTGTTTAATTGTGTTTGAAATAAAAATAAATCATATTAATTTTAAATTTGACATTTGTTGGCGCCATCTCTTAGCAGTTGAACTATTTGTAGTAAGCTATTTATTTTTGTGCCGTGCCGATACGATTCGAAATTCCAAATTATCTCAAAAATGAAATGTATCTCAGTAATGAATGGAAAAATTTCGCTCATTTTGATGCGCATGAATTCGGGGCTAAAACAACAAAGTATTTGTAAAATTTGAAAACACGTATCGGACATTTCAGTAAAAGCAAATAACCATTCTTCATTCGACTCGCGCTGTCACTGTACCTGTTATTACAATCATTAAATCTTTATTAATAACAGCTGATATTCGACAAATGATATCACACTTCCCCTCTGAGCCCCGCCCACGAATTATCTCTCGAATCATCCCTTGGTTGCGAAACCATAGTCGGAACAAGAACATTTTCATTAGGGGCACAATCGCAAAATTTCTGAAATTATTTTCTCCTAAACGCTTACATAATTTTGCTTCTGGAAATATTGTCTAGTAGCTATATTTTCGGAAATATTTCTGCAGACAGTTATAAACGTATTTTTATAAAAATAAGTAATAATGCGATTTTCTTTTCGAATATCCCTCGACATGGATTAATATCCAGAAAATTTTACTGTAGTGCATTGCTGAAATCCAATTTTTTCACTCGTCTTCGACTTGTGAAATTCACACAAAAAATTTTCGCATAATTATCCACGCATTTGGGATAAGTGAAAAATAAAATATATAAGAATCTTAGGAAAATTTACATGAAATTTTATTGTACTTGCCTTCTGCATGTGAAGACGTACGAACTCGGAGTTCTGTGGTTCAAGTCTATCGGCCGGCTGTGTGTGTGCACTCGTTAAATTGTAAAGCATCGCTTCAAGGTGACCACTTGAACATCTTAAATGTAGTCCTGGTTGCAAAACAATATCTCACAGATCTCTGCATGTGATGACGTACGAACCTGGAGTTCCATGGTTCAAGTCTCTCGGCCGACAGTGTGTGATTGTACATAAAACATCTCGGATGCACTTCAAGCAGACCACTTGATCATCTTAAATGTAGTCCTGGTTGCGTTAGAATCTCCCACAGCTCTCCGCATGTGATGACGTACGAACCCGGAGTTCCGTGGTTCAAGTCTCTCGGCCGGCAGTGTGTGATTGTAAAACATCTCGGATGCACTTCAAGCTGACCACTTGATCGTCTTAAATGTAGCCCTGGTTGCGTTAGAATCTCTCACAGCTCTCTGCATGTGATGACGTACGAACCCAGAGTTGCGTGGTTCAAGTCTCTCGGCCGGCAGTGTGTGATTGTAAAACATCTCGGATGCACTTCAAGCTGACCACTTGATCGTCTTAAATGTAGTCCTGGTTGCGTTAGAATCTCTCACAGCTCTCTGCTGTGATGACGTACGAACCCGGAGTTCCGTGGTTCAAGTCTCTCGGCCGGCAGTGTGTGATTGTAAAACATCTCGGATGCACTTCAAGCTGACCACTTGATCGTCTTAAATGTAGCCCTGGTTGCGTTAGAATCTCTCACAACTCTCTGCATGTGATGACGTACGAACCCGGAGTTGCGTGGTTCAAGTCTCTCGGCCGGCAGTGTGTGATTGTAAAACATCTCGGATGCACTTCAAGCTGACCACTTGATCGTCTTAAATGTAGCCCTGGTTGCGTTAGAATCTCTCACAACTCTCTGCATGTGATGACGTACGAACCCGGAGTTGCGTGGTTCAAGTCTCTCGGCCGGCAGTGTGTGATTGTAAAACATCTCGGATGCACTTCAAGCTGACCACTTGATCGTCTTAAATGTAGCCCTGGTTGCGTTAGAATCTCTCACAACTCTCTGCATGTGATGACGTACGAACCCGGAGTTGCGTGGTTCAAGTCTCTCGGCCGGCAGTGTGTGATTGTAAAACATCTCGGATGCACTTCAAGCTGAACACTTGATCGTCTTAAATGTAGTCCTGGTTGCGTTAGAATCTCTCACAGCTCTTCGCATGTGATGACGTACGAATCCGGAGTTGCGTGGTTCAAGTCTCTCGGTCGGCAGTGTGTGATTGTAAAACATCTCGGATGCACTTCAAGCTGCCCACTTGATCGTCTTAAATGGTTAAATGTAGACCTGGTTGCGTTAGAATCTCTCACAGCTCTCTGCATGTGATGACGTACGAATCCGGAGTTGCATGGTTCAAGTCTCTCGGCCGGCAGTGTGTAAAACATCTCGGATGCACTTCAAGCTGAACACTTGACCGTCTTAAATGTAGTCCTGGTTACATAAGAATCTCTCCGATGCCACTTTGAATTTCAAAAGTCGATGCACGGATTGAGATTCTGACTGCATTAAGACGAATCGGTCAAAGTGGTTCGATTCCACTACAATAATATCTACCATTCTATAATTGGGAGTAGTGGAATGGTTGAAGCAAAATAAATCAAATATCTCTATCACGTCTTTAATGACTTACTTGTACCTTAATGTTTCACTTTTATATGCACAAGTATATTATTAATATTCTTTGATGTCCACCAAAATGTTTAGCGTCTAATTATGATTAAATATAACGATCCTAAATAATTCTATCTCTTGTACGTATTGTATCAGGTAAATTGTGGGTTAGTTCAAATAAAAAATAATATATCATGAAAAGAATAAAAACTGGTTTCCTGTTTTTATTATTCCGGTCAGTCTTTGTCATATTTTATCTAAAAATAACTACAACAAAATTTATGTTTTTCATCTCTCAATTTCTCGAAATGAAAACATTTGTGATCGATTTTAATTATTTGTAATGGATATTTTTGTCCGCAAATATGATTAAATTAAAGCTGAACTGTTTATATTGAAAATGTTATCATAAGGGTCAATAAATATGCCAGTGGGTGAATTATGTATTCAGTAAATTTATAACGCCATTTCCTTTTAAAATAAATATACGAATATTTTCTATATTTTCAATTTTGTTTGTGCATGCAACAATAACATCAAAACTTTATCTCAAAGAGTTTGTACTGTACTTTCAAATAATACCATTCATGTTTGTTTGTATTCTACTATATAAAATAATTGCCGAATTACCAACCAAGTTAGTAGTTTTGTTTTTAAATTAGTCCGGTAAAACTTTCGATTTCATGGTCAAAAGAACTTTCAGTTTTATGATAAAGACAGCTTTTCAAATTTAGGTTGAAGAAGCAATTTTGTTATTAATCATATACTCGAATTTAATATGATAATTTTCATGCGTAATTTTTATCGTTAATCTTTTGTTAATTCGTTTATACATTTATGTAATGGTCTATTTGCATAGGTATATCCATGGTTACCCTTTGATGATATTGCTTATTTTTTAACAGATGGCATTAACCAATCATATTGCGTAATAATGACATCTAATAACGTAATGCAATAAATCGAATTGAAAATGTGAAATAATGTAACTGAGAACATAATATACCGTAGATTAGATTTTATTTAGTTACGTTTACAATAACTAAATTAATTTGTCAAATTAAAAGTAACAAATGTTTTGCAAAATGAGTTGTTAATTATTCACGAAATACTTAATGACAGGAAAAAATTATCAAATGTCAGAAAGACAACACACACCTATACTAAAACACTAATGACCAGTTGCACCGCTTCCACTTAAATATTAAGTTTTCCTTAAATGAACAATATCGAATCAAAATTACATTGTGAAACGTAGAAATAACATTGCTGTCATTAATTCGATTCGATGTTTTTCATTTAAGTGACATTCAAAATTTAAGTAGAGGCGGTGCAAATGGCCATAAAAGGTGAAACAAAAATTAAAACTGTGGCGATATGACCTGGAGACCTATTCTAATTCGTTTGCGACTGTAATAAGCTTCTTTATGACGTCATAGTTAGCGACTGTATACTTATGCCATCTGTTGGTACCTATAGTCAAAAAGTTCGTATATGACATCATAGTTCGCGACTAGTCGCTTTAGCCTTGGCGACTGCTACAAGGCAGCAAAACCGTACTGTCAGTCGCGTAGTGGTTGAAATTGAGTGTTTTTCTTTGGAAAATTAAAAAAAAGGTTGAATAATATATTTGTTATACATAATATATTATCTTAATAAATTTTGAATTCTTTTAAATAAATTGTTATTAAATATATAATTTAAGAGACACATTTTTTGCTCCATCGACATCCTACCCTCAATCTCACCCTCACGCTCACGTGCACTCATAATAAGAAAATTACAAACGGATTGCAAAACAAAATTAAAAAATTGACAATTTTTAAATTTTTTTTAAAATTTTTTTTAATTAATAAAGCTGACATAAATAATGAATACCAACACAAAATAATTTTTCTACCAACATAAAAAGAATTAGTTTCCCAAGATTTTGACTCAAAAGACTTGATTCACTTACATAGCGATTGAGACAACAGGCGACCGGTCGCTAAGAATTAGAATAGGTCTCCTGTTCGATAACGTATCGAACGGGTTAAACGAATATTTGATATTTTTTATTTTCGTAGCTAGGTATGGAAACTGTTTCGTATATGGTCGTAGGAAAAATTGTATTACCTACTTATGAAAATTCTCACACATGTCTTTTTAAAGTTGGTAAAGAACCACCCTGTGTAATATAAAATAAGTAGGGGTGAAAGAACACGGAACGTATCACTATAAAATATCAAAATTGGTCGTATATTCCATTTGTCTGTTTTGGAATCAGCGATGCACAAACTTTAATTTTCTCCCCGGGCTTTTATGGCTTTAATTATAATACGAAACAGTTTAAATATTTATACGACATATAATATTTAATATATTTTACACAGTCCATTCCATTATTCCACTAGAGGGGGATATAAAGGCTAATTTAAATTTAGACCAGCGGTTGTAAAACAATATCTCTAAAGCTTATTACATACCCGAGACACTCTTATCATAATATTTTATAAGAAACCCAGTGGTAGGCGAACAAATTATTTGGAAGGATAAATTTATAATAATTTAAAATAAAATTGTTCGTGTTAAAATTTAGAATTAAAATAGGTACGGCAATAGTAGTGAATAATAGTAAATTTAAATTAAATCTAAATACTTTATCTAGCACTATTGAATAATGGGGGTTTCCAAGCCTACGGCTTTTAAAGAAATTCTTATTGGATATCAATTTTGAGCCTATATAAGTTATAGGAAAGTGATAATAATTGTTAATTTTGATAGATTTATTACTTTTTATCGAAAAGAAAATGTAACTCATTTGAAACGTGCATTAAAATGCGCCATATGTGACGTAGACAACATTGAAACCAAACCATGAGTAGATTTGTTCGTGTAAGATCGTTTTTTGACGTTTTGACTACGGAATGGACGACGGACCTGTGTTGAAATAAGGCAAGATCTACGTATCATATTCGGTCCTTGTCGTCACACCGTCACACACGGCATCGTTTTTCGCGTCACCTGTTTTTTAAATATTAAATTTTTTTCTGGCTTATTAGCATTCTTTTTGCAAAAAGAAAAAATACGGGTCTAATTTTTTAATGTATAGATTAACGTATAAAAAACAAAAAATCGTGGAAATCCCCATTGTTAATGTATTTTATAAGATAAATTTCAAATTATGGTCAAAAAGAAAATATTTTTAAGGGTATAAATTTGACTTTTTGTTTGAAGTTGATTAAATTAGCGAACAATTTCTACTTTATATGACTACTTTAATGAACAAATAAAAAAAAAAATTAGACCAGTGGTTCTCAAACTACGGGGTGCAACTTTCTTATTTCAAATGGAGACTTATTTTTTTATTCATTATTCGATTCAGTATTTTTTTCTGAATTCAACGAGATATTAGTTTCATACCCTGACATAACAAAAACATGAGAAAAACGCTATTGAAAATTATGATAATTTAATTAAAATCTGATTGTTTCAAGAGTGCTATGGAAGAAAACAATTGAATATTTGTTTCATATTTATTGTTATTTGGTAATGAAAAAGATTCTTTGATTTTAATTAGGAGTTCAGGGTACTTAGCACTCAGTAGGGTGTAAGGTGGCGGTAACTACGGACACGTGTTTCGACCTTATTTGGTCTGATCAGTGTAGTATACTAGAATCTTTTCACTAACAATTAATATGAAACAAAATATTCAATTTTTTTTCTGCCATAACATGAACTAACAATCAGATTTTAATTAAATTATCATAATTTTCAATAGGGTTTTCTTATGTTTTTGTTATGCAAGGGTATAAAACTAATATCTCGTTGAATTCAGAAAAAAATAATGAATCGAATAAGCAAATAAAAAAATAGGTCCCCATTTGAAATAAGAAAGTTGCACTCCGTAGTTTGAGAACCACTGGTCTAAAAATGTTTTGTTTCGTTCATTAAAGTAGTCATATAAAATAGAAATTGTTTGCTAATTTAACTAACTTCGTAGCTCTTATAGTTCTCGAGTTAGCAATGGTGTGCCACTTAAAATAAACACCCTGTATACCGGGTGTAGACTTTTTTTTGACAAAACAATGTTTAAATTTTAATTACGCTCTAAGTAGTTACCTATTGACTCCCGATCCCGAACTGTAAATACAAAAGATGTTCAGAATAAAATGCGGCATCCAACAAGCCCTTATTTATTAATATTGAACTTTCCTGTCATGAGATAAACGTAAATTAAATTTTCTATATTTGAGCTGTTTACAGAGTGCCATGAGAAATAAATCGAATCAAAAAAAAAAATAAATAAAAAATTCACTTAACGTCCGTGATGCTTATAATATTTTTAGCACGATCGATAAAATAAAAATAAATTTTATCTACAATCGTTGTACAATATGAACATTGTTATTCAATTTTTAGTTAGGATATGTACAAAATTGTCGCACTAAAACATAAAACTATGAAATTTATTTCCTCAAATTGGCCTCAAACTACGATTGTGAACATTTTGTTTGAATTTTTTTTGTATTGTCTATAAACGTTGTCATGATGATGATCGGTAACCACAATTTCATTGAATTGTTATGAGAACGGCAAATAATAATAATTTTAAAATTAGCTATATTGACGTTATACGATTGTAGACAAAATATTGTGTGCACCTCGTTGGATAAAGCTTGTTTGTTGCCCTTGGCGAGTCGTCACTATCGGCTTCGCCTCGACTGAACAAATTTCTCGCCGCGTGCAACAAACAATGCTCTATCCGTACTTGATACGCAAATAACTATTGAAATATTGTTAAATATTTGGTTATGCTGGAATGATGTTGTTGTCTTACTTTCTGTTGTTGTTTAGTTCTTACCGCCTTCTAAAGTACTTACCGCATTTCAATTTGTAAAAAAACCTACTACCTTGGAAACGGAGTCTGTAAACGCTAAAAATAACCGATCGTGCAATAGTATATTGTAATACAAGCGTGGAAAGGGCTTTTTTCAAAAACCAGTATGACAGTTGGAGCACGAGCGTTAGCGAGTTCTCCTATCATACGAGTTTTTCAATGACCATTTTCGCAAGTGTGTTACATACTATTTTTCCTACGAAATTAATAAAAAAAAATAGGAAATATATTTACAAACTTAGAAAAAACAAATCAGGTAGCTCTGCTGTCAGAGATGAAAACAATAACAATATCTAAAAACTGACAGATCAATTTTGTAATTTTGCATTTATGGTGTGGTTTATGAATGATAGTGAAAGTGAGTTTACTTGTACCCCTTCGGACATTTTACGACAATAATTGTGAATCTAAACTTTTGTGTTTGAAGTCAAAAATATCCTGACAGTTTTGACCTTCCAGTAACTGCACAATTTCCAATTCAGCAAAATTATTTATCTCTCAAATTAAGTGAAAATCATCTATTTGAAAACTTATTACAGAAATTACAACAAATGAAGTGTTTTAGGTATGAAAAAAGTACTTTTTGAAAAATTCGCACTCAGTGCACAAAATGAGTGTGAAATTATTTTTAACACTCAATGTTTCAAAATCCTACTTTCACCATCAATTTTAATATCTGAAAACATGTAAATACGCACCTTCGAAGAAAAAACCATTTTTAACGATTTCTGTCGATTCGGCATACTGTTGCATCTGCCGGTTTTTGAACTCACTTATAATTCTCCAGCCACGCTGTGACTGTGGGTTCCGTCATTAATAAACAAACCATTCTTTGCATTTTAATCCGTGCACAGCAAACAAATGACTGCAATCATATTTTTCTCACGTACAGGCCATCCCATTCTTCTGAACAGATATTATAATTGACTTTGAACAAATACAATTAGCAAACCGCTGTTGACAACTTACTCTGCTTTGTCCGAGGGCTGTAAGGTGTTTTGACATTTTCTGAATAATGAACTAAATAAAACTTTAGACGGAAATCTTTAATTTGCAGGAAAGTTCGTTCAACTTTATTAATTTTGGACAGTAGAACAGCAAAACAAGACGAGTTTATGTACACGGAAGCAAATTTCGTTTTAAATTTTCTCGAGGCAGAGCTTTACACACAAAAAGCACAGTTTTAAGGATTTCATTTGTTTTGAATTTTACTTTAATTATTAATCATTATTTTTTAGTGTATATACAGAGTGATTTGGTTTCCAGTGTTCAGCTGATATTTTCTATACTAATAATTACATTTGAGAAAATTTTTTCATTCAGTATTTTATGTATTTTACATTATACCTACCAAGAAAAAAATTTTTTCGTCACGCACTTTTGTTGCGCAATTTAATTTTTTTTCTTTTGAATGGAAACATATATTTATTTGTACAGTTTCGAAAAGCACATATTTTATCCTGAATTTTTATTTTTTAATTCAATTTTTTTATTAAAAAAATGTACAAATCTGAAAATATGCGAAAATATTAATTTATGGAATTTTTTATATGAATAGAACTTAGAAAATGAGAACAAGACAAATTTTCACAAACTACGTTCTTTTAGAATTTAATTTAAATATTAAGTATTACGATATTTTAGGATTTTTGAACTGATTTTTGGTGATTAATTAAATCGAAAAAAATATAAGTAGGTAGGTATACGTTTTGAATTCAGAAAAATATGATTCTTTACGAATCTTTAAAAATAAAAATATTTTTCCATTAAAAAAAAATTCGCTACGAAAAACTTTTTTTTCTTGCTACAATATAGAATAATAATAAACTGGATGAAACTTTTTCTTAATTGATATTAGTTTTCGAAATATCAGCTGGACACTGGAAACCACACCAAATATGTAATACTAATAAAATTTTTACCTACGACTGTTTCAATTAATTCATAAATATACCGGGTGTAGAATTTTTTTCTGATCTATAGGAAATACAATGTTAAATTTTAATTTCGCTCTAAGTTTTTAACTATTGCTTTTAGAGCCAAACTGTAAATACAAAAGATGTTCAGAAAAACTGCATCCAACTAGCCCTTATTTATTGATATAAAACGTTCCTGTCACGAGATAAACGTAAATAAAATTTGATATATTTGATCTGTTTACTGAGTGTCATGAAAAATAAAATGAATTAATCAGATAAAAAAAATAAACACTTCAATTAATTACCTACGTAAAATGTACATTAGGAAGAAAAGAAGGAAAATAAAATAATTATTAATTTATTTTTTTGATTACCTACTGGATCCTTCTTATGGCCCTATAAATCAATTATAGAACAACAATTTCAAGTCTGTCAACTGTCAGAGTGACGGAATAAATATTTTTGTTGGCAGTCTGAAACTAGCCTAAATTGTTAATTTTTATTTGAAGTTTATTTCGTGAAAGAAATCGATTTAAACAAAAAATTGTTCGATGCAGATTTTTATTCTGAATATCTTTTGTATTTACACTTTTACTCTAAAATCAATAGGTAAAATTAAATAATTAAAATTTTAACATTGTATTTCCTATTGGTCAGAAAAAAATTCTACACCCGGTATATTGCACTCTTTACCCGATATAATTTTTTTTTTAATATGGCATTGAAAAGAAGTAAAATTTCAAAATAAGAAGAGAGCCTACAAAGACACTACCTACTTTGCACAATTTATTGTTCAGTAGAGTGAGAAATCGATATGAAATAAATTAAATAGATTAATTTTAAATGTGATATTTACGGCGACATATCTGAGCAGTTGTTTCAGGGCCACTTACAGAAGAAAATTTTAACCTCATCGAAAATACAATATTTTAAATAAACGGTATGTCGGCCAAAAAATATAATACATATTGTGTGTGTAGGTATTTGTACATCGTTGGGTTTTATTTAAGCACTCCGCTTCGCGTCGTACTTTGATTTACAACATCGCGTTGTATAATAAAACCTACCGAACTTATAGTGTAAATAACTATTACAAGTAATATCTATTTCAGTAGACATTACTGCCGTTCAATTATCAATTATATCGAGTAGTAACAAAATATTTTAGTATCCCATTCAATGTATAAACAATCCACCCTAACTCATCTCGAATTTCGATGTCGCTCCCTTAGCAAAATATTTATTTACCTCGTTGTATCAACCAAATCTCCAAAGAATATATTCCTCCCTAACTATATTTCAATTACCACAAAGCAAAATATTTCGCAGACAATTTCAAGTGCATCTCCTGTGTCTATACATTCTATATTGCGAGGGAGAGATTCTACATCCCACCCCGACTGTCGGCCAAACCAAACACCGGCAACCGATGGGTCGGTTGCCGGCATCGTAAGGATTATGAGGCGCGCCCGTGGAATGAGGCACTATGAGGTCTGTTTGTGAGGGTTTAGGTTGCGTATGAATTTTGGCAGAGGGATGAGAGTGCAACAAGGGTGAGTTTTTGCGCTCCGGTGAGCAGCCCTAAAGGGTAGGAATTTATTTGAAAACAGGGGTACTCAAACTTTACCGAGAAGATTGATTGAAGCTATGGTTTTTAAATTATGCTGTAAATAATTATTTTTCTTTACGACTGTTATCATTTTCAATTATGGAATGGTTACATTCACTTTATACGGAATGCATTCATTCCGTCACTAGTGATGGAATAAAAATAAAATGTGGCGATAGTGATGCGTCGAGATGAGACGAGACGAGATTTTTCACTTCCCGTCTCGTCACGAATGTGGAAAATTTGATCTCGTCTCGATTATTGTTATCTCGTCTCGATTTCGAAAAAAAAATTCGCCGACGCCGATTGACATTAAAATTGCGATTTTTTGACAACTGACAGTCTGTGAAAATCACATTTAGTGCATAGGCAATTAAATTATTTTTTTATTACCTGCACCGAAAATTACTAGGGACGACAGTGATGTATTCCTGACGGGTCACAGCATCTTTCCTACCTAGAGAGAAAAAAAACTTTTCCACCCGCGTTACGCGGGATTCCAATTAACTTTTCTTCCCTAAGGAGGAAAAGTACTGACCGGTCAGAAATAAGTCACTTTCGTCCCCAATAATAGGGCTACGCTTCGTCTATGAAACTCTAGCCGCGGCAGTAATTCTCTCATATTTTTGTCTAGTTTAACAAATAATTATTGATTTTATTGACTCGTTTATTAATAATAATTGCATTATTTTATAAAATTGATAAGTTTACTTCATAAGCTGCGGAATGCGGGCGATATTCGTAATTATTGGTAAATTGTTATATTAGGTACTTAAGTACTATTGGTATGTCCCTCACTACTACTACTGCCTAAAACCAGCCCGCAACTTGTACTTTACCGCATTCTAGCAATGCAATGTCATTTTGAAGTTGAAAAATACTGTAAAAGTGTTTTCGTTGCTAGGAAACTGTTAGTTTATTATTGACTTCAAGGTATTGTTTTGTTAACATTTAATAGCGAAAGAATGGATCTACAGATCAGAAGATATAACCGTCTAAATTTTTATGAATTTTTCAGAATTTTATAATCATGTACAATTTTTTTATTAAAATTTTAAAAAGGCACGACTGTGAATAATTGATCCTATAAGTATATAATCCTTGTTAAAATACAATTTTACCATTCCTGTACTGGCCACAAAACAGTCTCTTCGTTAGAAGATAGACGGACCTGTTAATCACAAAATATTTTTCTGTAGATGTGTCTTAAAAATATGATAGATACCAAGAAAATATCCTAGTGAAAATATTTTTTGAAGTAGAGCAATGAATGTCACATAAAATTCGTGCGCTTAGCTGCGTTCCGTCTCGCAAACTAATTTTCCTTACATTACAAGAAAAGTACATGAAATAAAAATGGAAAATAAACACGACATTTCGTAGCTTGAAGTAGGGAGTCAGAAACGGAGCCGTAGTATTATTACATGTCAGAATACAATGGTATTATACTCCAGGGAGTCGAGGGTTACGAGGTGGGCTTCACGTCTCAGATAGGCCTCGGTTTCTCTCTTTGTTGCTACTTACTAAGACAAAATGACTTCACCACACTGAAAGAAACACAAATTAAAACGATATATATTTATACAAAGCAGCCCCTTGCGAACGTTGTAAATGTTTTCAGGAAATCTTTTGACAGCTCATAATTAGGACCTTAATCATTTTAATGGGAAAAATGGAAAGACTGTACTTCTGACAACTTGTTCGAATCCAGTAAGCTACACTACATATACTAGTTTAATTGCACGATCTTACAGAGGCGGACAGGCCCGTCAGGAAATCGGAAAATTCTGGAGAGGCCAGAGAGTTTTTGTTTCTATTCTACTCTTTTCCCCACTACTACGGCTGCCTGAAACCAGCCCGAAACTTTGCCTCATCCTAGCTATACAATGTCATTTTGAAGTTGAAATATACTGTAAAAGTATATGCGCGTAAACTGTCAGATTATTATTAACTTGAGGATAATGTGGAAATTTTTTAAATTTTTCGAAATTTTTAATAACAGGATTTATTATTATAGTGGAATACAACCACTTCGAACGATTTTTGTTTGTGCAATCAGGAATTTAAATACGTTTGAAATTTAAAGCAGAAACGGAGAGATTCTTATGCAACTAGGACTACATTTAATACGATCAAGTGGTCAGCTTGAAGTGTCCGAGTACGATTTAATTGCTGTTTTTTTACAATTTAACGACAATCACACACTGCCGGCCGAGAACTACTGAACTCCGTGTTCGGACGTCATCACATACAGAAAACTGTGAGCTATTTTTTGCAACCAGGACTACATTTAAGACGATCAAGTGGTCAGCTTAAAGCGTCCGAGTAGGATTTAATTGCAAGATGTTTTACAATTTAACAATTGGCAGTTAGTAGACAACAGTATGTTTGGCTGCCACACCCAAGTTGGGTAAAAGGCGTGAAAAATCAAACTGTGGGCAATAAATTTAGTCATGTACAAATTAAAATAGTAGTTATTTGGGCAATTTGAAGCTACAAACATAAAATCCGTCTAGCGTTACTATTGCATTTCCATTTAACGAGTTAGAAATGTAAAATAGTCCGCTATTCATCTATTTTATTGAGTTGTAGAGTTGATTTACACCTCACGAACTGTCCGTATAATAAAGCCACACGGCTTAGAGTCACAGCGAATACTCAAAATTAAGTACTAAACTTAAAACTTGCTATAAAACAGTTGTGTCTCCTTATGTTTACACGTGATCTAATTAGGAATTCTAAAAGAACTTTCAAAAACCAAATTAACTTCGTGCTTAGAATTGTACGAGTATTTACAAACGTTTGTTTTAAACTTGTTAACATTATTGTGAGAAATACTGTAAATAAGTGTTTATTAAAATTTGTTGTTCTAGTGAGGCAGTAGCACAGATCTCTGCATGTTATGACGTACGAACCCGGAGTTCCGTGGTTCAAATCCCTCGACCAGCAGTGTGGGATTGTTTTTAAATTGTAAACATCTTGCAATTAAATCACACACAGACTCTTCAAGCTGACCACTTGATCGTCTTAAATGTAGTCCTGGTTACATAAGAATCTCTCCGTTGCCTCTTTAAATTTCGAAGGTCATCGCATGGATTGAGATTCGGACTGCACCAAGAAGAATCGGTCAAGTGGTTGAATGGATAACATGTGAGAAACTTAGGAATCTTAAGAAATAAATTTAAGTTTCTATACCTGAGCCCCTGAATTTTTTAACAAATGAATAATAAAAATATTCCGTATAAGTGTACATTTTATTGTAGTTAATATGAAAATATCGCAGGAATTATTTATCTAATAACATATGAGAATGTTAGCAAAATCTATGTCACTTCAGAAATAAATTTAAATTTCTATACCTGTATCCCTAAATTAAAAAAAAACAATTGTTTAATAGTTATTAACTTTATAAGTGGGTAAGGTAAATTTTTTCGAGTGGGTCATTCCTTTTGCCCACGTGTGAAGTATAACGTTTTATCCAACACCTCTAAATAACTGCTTAAATATTTAAAAAATATTAAGTTTCAACCTAGTGGGCAATCTTTTACTTTGCTTTTTTAAAATCACCATAGTTATGTTGCTTTTATTAAGAGGTGTTGGATAAAATATTTTTTCTACTCCTGGTATTAAAACGTCATTTAACGAACTGGTTTCCATGGCACTAAATAACATTTTAAACACACCTCGACAAGCCGTGGCTTTGGCCGTTTTTAGTCCTGGGCTGAACATAGCAACTAACATATTATGCACGGGATGAAGTTGGACATTTAACCCGGCATCTAGCACGTGGGGTGTGACAAACCCCAGCGCCCGAAAAATTAATGAAAAACATTCAAATTTCGCTTCAAACAACTATAGCGCCTCAGTAGCTTTCACAAAACGGTTAATCTGTACATTATTGCATAAACGTCAGTCTACAAGTTGACATTGGTAGAACAGCATCGCTTCAAAGTGGACTGGGGTTTCTCACACCCCACCTGTCGGAACTAGTGATATATTTTTGCATGGTCGCATTTTGTATTTGTAAGTTTTTTAGCTTGAATTATTTATTCCCATTATAATTTATTGTATTATTTAACCTTGAAATAGTTTGAAGAACAATGTGTGATATGAAAAAGAGCAGAGACGTCACCAGGCTCTCTGAAATGCCGAGTAATGACTCAAACACCTCAAAATGCAATTTAATTTTTAAACTCGCATAACTTTTTATCCAATCATCGTAGGAACTTAGTTTTTCGAAAAATTTACAGAGAATTGATTGAATTTTATTGTCATGTAGGCAGATCGGCTAAATTTTTTTTTCTAATCCGTGCACATCATCAAAGTTGAAAATTTTCCCCCCTGAAAACACTTTTTTTCATAGGGGGGTTGCAGGGGTGCAGAGGGGGTTATAACAAAAATTGAATGGATGCCCTTAAAGTAGATACTTTGAACTTTCTTAGAGTCGAAAGTTTATCGAAATCCATTGAAAACTCACTGAGTTTTGAAATTTGTCGATTTTTTCACAATTTAATTTTTTTTTCACGCGGAGTGTATTTCAATTATAACAATAAATATTCGTTCACGGACAAATATTTTATTTATACTAGTTAAAACAATGTCCCTAAAGTACAAAAAAAAAGAAAATATTTATTATAGTTTAATTAAGGATGTGTTTAAAGTTGGGGTTTGTCACACCCCACCTGTCGGAACTCGTGACAAAGTTTCACCTGTCGGATGCCGGGTTAATTTTTATGGAAAACTGAGGGAAATTAATGATTTCTTTCAATTATTGTCGATTATTTTCCCATATAAAAATTAAATACACTTGACTAAGTAGAATTTTTTAGCTATATGTACTTACAATATTATGATTTTTGTGTTGTTTAATTTGTGGTCGTAGAAAAAGTATAGTATGTGATTCGGTTATAAACTGTCTAGATACTCGTTTTTTATACACTCGCTGCGCTCGTTCCTAAATAACTCGTGACGTTTATAAAACTTGATACATAATATGCTATTATATGAGTGTACATTTTATTGTACTTAATACTTGAGCGCCTTGAATTATGTTAGAGTTTTTTCTTTATTCTGCACCGTAGGTAAATTATGCATTGTTAAAAATTTGTTCTGAATGTCTCTGTGTCTTCTCAAAACGAAACGTTTTATTATGATCTCAATCTCAATTTACAAAGTTGTATATCTGACGTACAATTCTACATGGAACAGATGTTGTGATAATCTGAATTGGTTTATTTTACTGAAAGTAAACTTCAACTACGCCTGCTTAATGAAAACATACTTGTTTTCACTGTTGCTTGATATTTCCTTGCATTAATGAACAAAACAACATATTATACAAAACAGATACTACGTTTTGCTTTCATTAAGATGTAGGTACTTATTATCTTTATCAAGAAATTAGATCGTAAATTATTTGTTTTAATCTGCTACTGTAAACTGTATATAATAAGAAAATTGCAAAATTATTAACCATTTGCCGTCTCTTAAGGGTATGCCTATACTTCGAAAAAAAAAACAAAAAACTGAAGAATAATAATAATAATAATAATAATAATAATAATAATAATAATAATAATCTTTATTGGATTCACCCAATGGCGAGGTTCAGCCAAAAGACTGTTCTTCCACCTAACCAATATAAGTAGTATTAGTATATAATATGACGCGTTGAGCTTGGAACGATAAGAATTTTTGAAAAACTAGCAAAATTGCAAAATGAATCAACATCAACATTATACATTTATTAGACGTTGTGTAAACAATTATTCTAGTAGATTCAAATAAAATATTTAGACAAACTATCTACTCGTGATACTAAAATTGTTCACTTTTACCCTTATTTTGGCGAATTTTCCAAAAATTCTTTCCGTTTCATGCTGAATACGTCATGATTAGGGCTTTTCATAATCGATTATGACAAAAAATCAATTTTTTCGATTGATAATCGATTTTTTGATTACCGATAATCGATTATTTTAATTATCGATAATCGAAAATTGATCGATTTTTTGACTATCGATAAAATCGATTATTTTGATAATCGTTTATCGAATATTGACAATCAATTTTTTGATTATCGATAATCGATTTTTTTATTATCGATAATCGATTATTTTGATTATTGATAATCGATTTTTGACTATCGATAATCGATTATTAATAGGTAGATACCTATTCGATAAATCAATTTGCGGGTGCGAATGATTCAAAGTGGAAAGAATGAAAGTCATTGTACTTTCATTGTAGAAGGTTTGAAAAAATATATTAAAATAACTACCGACCAGTTGTAAAAAAATGTTTGCTTGAATTACGATGCATTTTTTTTGCGAATTTAAAAAAAATCGTTTTGTTTCATTATCAGCACGTCGTACAGTATATATCCTTTAATTTTTTGCCTTAAGTTGTGGAACACCCTGTATGCCATCATCGACTAATATCCGCGTAAGACTTGCCATCTTAAACTATAATTGTATTGATTTATAATTTGTAAATAAAATCTGCAGCATTTAAAAGGAACCAACAATTTATCACTAATTGATCTCGCGCTCTAATGAAGTGTAAATTTGCGTTAATTGTTTGCAAGATATCGGTGAACCAGCTCTGTTTGAGTGCGATCAAAATCGCATTAACCCTGTTTCGTTCTATTTATAACAATTCGCCGATCGTAGTTTATAACTGTTCAATTATTTATCAAGTCTTTGAGAAGACGGAGAGTTTTTAGTCGTCTGCTCTGTTCGTATTCAAATTCAGCGCAATGTATCTTCATTCATCATTTTAAAACATGAGTGATACGGTCTACCCTGTGCTGTGCACTATGTCATGAGCGTTCGTTGAGTTATTTACAATTGGGCACAATTTTGTAAAATGCGAAGAAAGAAAAATGCGTCCCACTTATATGATTAATAAGAGCAAGATATGTGCATTTGATTTGTTCAAAATATTTCAAATGATTTGAAAGTAAGTAGTAGGTACCTATGTTTTAAATACACAACTCTCTTTTAAATGCCCTAATGGGACGTAATTAGGGCTGTGCGATTTCGACTTTTAGTAATCGATTACTTATCGATTTTTTCGATTAATCGATGATCGATGTATTTTTTGATGATCTATAATCGATTATTATTAGATATTCGATAATCGATAATTATTATTGCGGGTGCGAATGATGCCAAGAAGGAAGAATTAAAGAAATTGCATGAAAAGTATTATGAATTAAAAATGAGTTTTTGTTAAAAAAACTAGATGTATGAAAATACCTCGAGTAATCGATTATTATAATAATTTATTTAGATAAATCGGTACCTAGTTAACCAAATTATCATATCATACTCGTATAATCGAGAATTGAATAAACTGTAATCGAAGAATCGATAATCGTAGAATCGATAATCGAAAAATCGAAACTCAAAGAATGAATAATCGAAAAATCGGCCATCAATGAATCGATAATCAAAGAACCGATAATCGAAGAATCGATAAATCGATTATGTAAAATTGTAAATTGTTTGATCGATTAATCAATAAACGATTATTTTCGCCAGTCCTAGTCGTAATGTGTAAAATAACAAAATGTGATTAGATTATTAAAATGAAAATAGTAGGTACCTACCTATATATTATGTAATGAGTCTATAATGATAGCTATTAAGTAAGTGTCGTAATTCATACGAGTGTATTAATAGCCATTATACACGAGCTGCATAAACTATTTTTTCTAGTCCCATATTTTTATTAAAAGAATTATTCATTTTCTTGAAATTTACTTCCATACTGAAAATCTGTATCGAAATGAATGTCATTTAAGTACAGATAATGCATATTGAATAAATAAATAAAAGCATGGAAGTAGAAAATAGTTACTTACATTATAAGTGCGATAAATAACAACAATTTACCACAAGATGTTCTATTTTGGTATCATTTCGTAATGTAAAACAATTTCTGAGAAAAACCGATACTTCTGCATCTATCAGTAATTTATTTATCCTTTTTAATTATTCATCATCCGACGATCCTTTTGACTAACTATTTTTAATATTCCCTAGAAGCTAAAATATTTCTTGTTTTTTTACCGCATGCGATATGGCATATGTAAAATCGGAAATATCGCAGACGTTGACGATGTATTTTTTTACACTTCAGGAGGCCAAAAAAATTTGCGAGGCTGTTTTCGAAACTGTTACACGTGTCCCCTTTTTACCTCCCTTTTTCTGTGGACGCCCATGGATTATGTCGTGCTAAATGCCTCTGTTATCAATCAAAAGATAAGCCCTTATCACACCATACAAAATGTTAAGTTTTTTTACTCATCCATTATTTTAAATTATGATTATTATAGCATCAATGGTTGGCGTGGTTTTTTTTTAGAGAAAAATGAGTACAAATGTAATTTTTTTAATGTAATCAGAGCTAGAGTAAAATATTTTGACAATTTAACAAATTCTGTAATATTTCAATGTCGGTTTGCTCTATATAAAATTTTATTTTTTGCTTGGCAGTCGTAAATCAATGCTGGGTTTTGACAAATTTCCAAATTTGTTTAAATCATACACTAGTAAATAAAATACAAACATAATAAGGAAACACAAACATTAATTTTATATCATTTGTCGGTTAATCTATAATTAAACATTTTAATAACATTTACATTTTTATTTGCAATAATAACAATGTAAATTTTATTTAATCACAAGTTACAATCTTTCGGCTTAACCGCTTACATTTTTATTATTTTTTTGTGTCTTGATTTATGCTAGATTTTTAGTTCAATTTTAATACGAGATTCGTTCGAGTTTCATACTTTATTTCCAAACTATTCATATTCAATCGGAAATCTGCGATTTTTCCAAGCCAAAACTTTTTAAAGGTTGGTCAAACTGACAAACTGACTGCATACTAAATTGTGAACGCGTAGACAAATCTAGTACGAATCTCGAATACAAAAATAGAGCCAGGCGTATATTTCTCTACTAGAAAACAGTATGGATATCAAAAGGAACTAGGATGGGAATTTCTGATTTACATTATACTAGTAAGTATACTATACTATAATATACTAGTAAGTATTCTATATACTAGTTCGCAGCGAACTACTCGGATGAATCTCGAACTAGAATCTAGACGAAAAAAGAATAAAGTAATTCAGTCTTAATAAATGTAATTAGATGCAAAGATATAAACTTCTGCAAGTCAAAATGGAACGATCTCTTTAATGTCTTTAGCATCCTCTAACTCATGTGTTCTTGTATTCCACCTGTGTAATATTATTGCAATAAATTTCGCGTTATTGTAAAAGCATCGCATCAAAATTCGCTCGTGCGTCCTTGGAGGTTTACTAACATCCTGTGCCATACAGAAACATTTTCCTTTTCTATTTTAAAATTGTGCTGAAGCGTGTCTGATTCCCCTGTACGTGGTTCCCCCGTAGACAGAGATGGATACACCGCCATTGTGATCGCCATAGAAGTCTGCATTCAGCTATAAGAAAATGTCGAATTTATTAAAAAATGAATTTATTTGGATGTACAATATTCATACACAGGTAAATGCACGTACATGCACAAGAAGATTCAAGTCTAGAAAATTTACACGTCATTTTAATATAAAAATTCAATCACAGGAAAATTCAAGTCTAGAATATTATATTCGACATAAATTCAAACATAGGAAGATGCAAATCTACAAAACTTGTGTGTCTCTTCAACACAAAGGGATACACAAAATACAAAGTAGGTTGAACTGAACTAAATAAACAATACCATACGTTAGTTCCAAATACTCGGTTTGACTATATCTTTGCTAGATTTGTATCTTCCTGTGTTTGCATTTATGCCGAATCTAAAATTTTAGATTAATAAGGAAAGTAGACAGAATTTGGATAAAAAACGTTTCCGTTTATTTTTTAAACCCTCCTCAGTGCTACAAATTTTTAACATGGATAAGAATAAATAATTACATTACAATGTAAAACATTTTAGATTAAAATTTTCCTTTGATTTAATATTTTGATGTAGGTATTTTATTACTTATGAAGTTTCCAGATTTGTATCTTTTGGTGTAGCATTTTCCTGTGTATGAACATCTTTTTTGGTGTTGAACCAATTCCCTATCGTAATAATATGTGTATTGTAAACCGTATTTTAAGGTGCTTTACCGATGCCTGATTGTCACCCATCTAAAAGATAACCACGTTCAACGTTCAACCATAACTGAAATTTCGACACTATATCTAGAAAACATTTAACGAATAATTATTAAAAATTATTTATTTTTGGAAACGGTAGTAACGGATCTATAATGTCTAAATAATATCAATAACAGTAGAACTTTGGGAAAACGAAATAGTGGATATATTTGACAGCACAAGTGAAAGCTTTTAAAACTTCAGATCCTGGTCACGGCACCATTTACCATTTGTACCGCGGCAAAATACATGATCTCAATATAATTGTGTAATTTTGATAAATTAACAAATTAAGATTTATTCATTACTACTAAGATCGGCCCGTTACAATATATTTAAATATACGTGGGCGCTCGGTTATGTGAATACTGAACCATCCACTATAGTGAACAGTCAAACTGAAACACATGAGTTCAGACTTCTCGACTGGAAGACTGGATGTTCAATATTTTTCTCTTTTTTAACACTTGAGGTTCTATAGAGTGAACACGGTAGATTATGTGAACAGCTCAACAATGCAAGGTACAGATCTACTTGGTACCTTGGTAGATAAACTGGTCCTTTCTCTAAATACGAAATATTAAAACATTTATTAGCTTTAGTGCTCCAATATCTATTTTGAAGCCTGCCCATACGAAAGTAATATTTTTGATTTGATTATTTACTTGTATAGCGAAGAGATATGGCATTACAAAAATGTTTGAGTGCTAAGACAATGAAAAAACAATTAACTAATTATCATAATGTATTATGAATATGCTGCGAATAATATTAAATTGTGTGTGTTTAATAGTATATTACAGTACAAGTGAAGAAACTAAGAATTTCGCTCACGCATGTGGCAGTTTTGTGCACGAGGCGCAGCCGAGTGTGCAAAAGCACACATAGTGAGCGAATTCGTTTCTTCACAAGTGCTGTATAGCGTTTTGTTCAATCGTACGAGAAGAATATTATTTAAACATTAAAACTTGCATGAAATTTGAAGTAACAAATGCGGCGGATTGCGTTGTTATGTTTCATGTAAATAAAAACAGTCGCAATTGTCAACAAAAATAAATATAGTTCATATATGTCACTGTCTTGAAAATCATTTATAAATTAGAACTGTGGCACAATATGACACAAGAAAATGATGTCATTGTTTAAGAAGACATAATTTAATAGAAAGAAAGGTATTTAAAGTTGTGACAGAGGGAGTTATTTAAATGGATTTATTAAAAAGTATGCGCCCTCTTCATTAAGGTTACACATATTTCAATAAAAGATGTGAAGAAGTTTGTAAATTAAGATCTTGATGAGGTATTTTTGCTTTTTTCAGTTTTCATTTAGTCTAAAGTCAAATATAAATTTTAATGTAATAAATGTTATGAAATATATTGTAGATTATTTCTAATATCGTAATGGAAGGTGGAGTGGGCAAAAGTAATTACACTACTACTTTTGCTCACCCGTTGCCATAGGAAAACAAACAGTTTCAAGCATTGTATCCAAGTTAGAAATAACATATTTCAATAGTAGGATTGAACAAAATAAATTTTTTCACGACGTGCGGAGAAAACACAATTTTCTTCTCGCAAAATAGTGAGGAAAGTAGTTTTTCCCTCTCTAGAGAGGAAAGTAAGCAGTGTTATACCACCAGTGTTATTTTACAATGAAATATTTTAAAAATTTGAAGTAAATTTATTATTTTATTGAAAATTCTGATTTTATAGTGATATACTGTAAACTATTATTTTACAATTATTATGTTTTATACTTTCTTTTTCTACTATTTCACGATTTTACAACTTAAATTTAATTTGGCATATTGGCTGCATTTCGTTGTTTAAACGTCATTCTGACAGATGGCAGTTATAACCTAACTTCTAGTTATGTGTTTCTTCTACATTTACAATGTTTTTAAATATGTCGTGAAAAAAATGTTGTGTCTAACACGAGAGGAAAGCTCTTTTTCCACTCTTGCTCGACTGGAAAAAAGAAGCGCTTTCCTCTCTAGTTGGACAAATAACTATTTCGAATGAGTGAACAATTCGATTTTATGAATTTTATTTCAAATCTCCGTCATTTTCTTATACTTCGCCCACCCCCCCTCGCGATCAGACCACCCCGTCAGCACTCCCCCCTTTTACTCACCCTCGAAGGTCCTGCGGGCATTAAGGATTCAAACCTCGGTACTCCCTTCCCCTTACTCCCCCGCCCCCTACCGGACACGGAATGTAACAACGCAGGAACCGTTTGAGTTTTCATTTTAGGGAATAGGGGGCATACGTGATCACGTGACCTGATGGATCGGTTAACTGTTGCGCCTTGAGGGTGAATATGATGTGGGGGAGGGGTAGGGGAAGAGAAAGAGGGGAAGTGTCACACTAAGTGTGATTTAATGATATGTGAAATGGATCGGGGTGGATTAGAATTCGTTAATATGGAAATTAAGTCTGGATGCAAAGGGTGAAAAGAGGAAAGATGGGATACATACATAATCACTCCTTTTATGCAATTTGAGTGTGGCAGACTTACATATTGTCAGTTATCGCCTTGATATTATAGGTAGAAGGTGTTTTATACCTCTACCTGAGACATTAATAATTCGACCATATAGTGGGTATCCCAAAAAAAATTTTATGTTCGAAATAACTTTGTTATTAATAAAGCAATCGCAATAAAATTTTATACGGAAAAACAAGCCATAAGGAATATATATTATTTACAATAATATCACTTCCGGTTAAACCGGAAATGACATAAACTTTCTTATTTTAAAGTGAAACATGGGATTTATCACATTCATGGTTACAAATTTGACAGCAATGAGTATTAGAGTGTTCTTTTTAAAATGAAAAATAGGAAATTTTGAATTTGTTTATTGGTGTCACACTGCTGCTACCTGGAAATACGATTTATACTTTGAACAATTCAAAGTTTATGTAGAAATCGTTTTTTGGAACTATTGCAGTTCATTTTGATAATTTATTTAAATTGCCCTAAATAAAACATATGTAAAAGTAGTAGTTTTCTGTTAGAATCCTGTATATTTTAAAAAACATAGGTACTATGGTAAAATTTGGTTAGAAAATAGTATATTACATAATAAGTCAGGAAAGTGATGCTTTACTTGACGAAGCCGTTTGAAGTACGAGGCCGTAAGGCCGAGTATTTTAATTGGCTAAGTCAAGTAAAGGCACTTTCGTGACGTATTATGTATACTATTTTACCTGAAACCGGCAAGAGAGTAATTACTTTAGTGGCGCATTTTAGTATGGGAAGTAGGTTATTACTAAAACAGTTGCAACACAGTCAGGTAAAGTACTTCCCTGACTGTTTTGAGTCAGAGAAGTACTTTACCTGACTGTGTTGCAACTGTTTTGGTAATAACCTACTTCCCATGCTAAAATGCGTCAGGAAAGTAATTACTTTCTTGCCGGTTTCAGGTAAAAACATTAAATTTAGTTATTAAAAAATTCCAATCTTCTTATATTAGTATAAGATTCAATACTTTTTACAAATGTATAGCACTGTTTTTCCTATTTTTATACAGCTGCATTACGTTCTTAAAATATGAATATTTTGAACGTAGTTTATATCTCGCTATGAACATATTAACATAATTTATTTATAATGTTCATATCTCTTTGTTTGCTGTAGGCAAGATTTTAAAGCGATAAATATATGTTTAAAATACGTTCGCGTTTTATAATACAGTATAATATTAAATTTATGACTTATGAAAGTAGATAACGCGTACTAATACATAGTCTTTTAATATGTTTTAATGTTATTTTAATATCGAGTTTAATATGTTTGTCACAGTTGTAGATAATTCAATACTTTTATACATTAATAAGTTATAAAGGAAAATAAACACAATACATTAATTTCATAAATACATACATCACGTACATAGTAATAAATTTCATTTTCAATACCATGCAAGTAGCCCATTAAAAATATAAAATTTTGTAACTGTATCTAAAGATTTTATTTAGTTACGTTCGTTACAACGAATAAATTGCAAAATAAGTCGTTTTATGGTAGTGTTTTTTAACAGGAAAAATATTCTTCTTAAATTCCATTAGAGATAATAACTTACGAATATATGGCACTTCCACTCTAAGAACAGCACGAAAAATTTCCCTCAACTACGAAATTGTCAGGTGATTTTTTGTGTCAAGAAATTGTCAGAAATAAGTTGCCATGGAAACGACAAAACAATTCTCAACAAATTATCATCTCTTATATGGCATTACCCTTGAAAATCGCATGACACAATAATAACCAATGAAAAAATTAATTACAATAATAGTAACCATGGTTATATACAAATTTAGCAGAAATTTTTACTAGTAGCTTGAGGAACTTAAATGTAATTAATAAGTGGAAACTTTTCAGTCATACGAGTATGTCAGTTAGATATTATTTATTTATTTATTTATTTATTTATTTATTTATTATACTACAGGAAGAGATCCCAATTACAGTATAATATTACTTATTAATATGAGAGTAGCTACTTATAGAAACTAAATAACAATGAAAAAAAAATATTATAATAATAGTAATAATAATAATTATAATAATAGTTATAAACCTAGATTATCAATTTAAGTAATTATTTAACTTATAAAGTGAAAATATACGAATAATAATAATTATAATAATGGTTATAAAATATAAAAACCTAATTATCAATTTAAGCAGTTATTTAACTTAAATCTAAATGTAGTTAGCTTATCGTTAAGGTCTAAATCATTACATAGTAAGTTGAAGTTACGGCACATTGACACAATCGGTGAATTTAAATGCTGATTAGTACGCGAGTTTGGGCAAACAAATGCAACAGGATTTCTGGTGTTACACGGACGTGTATGAAAGTTGAGCTCAGCTAGTAGACCTGCATCATCAATGAAATTGTTCACAATTTTATATAAAAAAAGTAATTGGTGCCTCAAACGTCTTTTTTGTAACAATTCAAGATCGAACATTGCCAATAAGTCTTCGTACTCTAGGTTAGACCATATGCGATTGATTTTAAAAAAACAAATTTTGCAAAATTTCTTTTGTACATTTTCTAACCCATTTATATGAGACATGTAAAATGGATTCCATATTAGGCTGCCGTATTCAAGTTTGCTACGTATAATTGAAACAAATAGAATTTTAAGGCAGTAAGCATTTGTAAAGTTAAAAGTAGTGCGTAGAAGAAAACCCATTTTTTTACATGCCTCATTGACAACAGCATCAACATGAACTTTTGGATTTAATTTGTCATTAAAAATAATTCCAAGATCTTTAATAATAGTAACTCGTTTTAGTGGAGTAATGTTCATATTATAATTATGACAAAAAGATGTATTTTTCCTTGTATAACTCATAACATAACATTTATCTTTATTAAAGTATAACTGGTTTCTTAATGACCATTCATAAATATTATTAACATCATGTTGCAAATCCATACAATCACTTATATTTGATATTTCTTTGAATATTTTAAAGTCATCAGCAAATAACAAGCATTTGGAGTGTTGAACTACATTTACTATGTCATTAATAAATAGTATGAACAATAAGGGTCCTAGGACAGACCCTTGAGGTACACCGGACGTTGGAACAAATGTCTTTGAATTATAACCATTTATATATACATACTGACATCTGTTGTGCAAATATGACATAAGTAAAGTAAGTAAATTATCACTGAAACCAATCAATTTAAGTTTATTAATTAGTAATCTGTGCGACACTGAGTCAAAAGCCTTTGAGAAGTCTGTATATATGACATCAACTTGTTTCTTTGATTCTAAGGCATTACCAACAAAGTGACTAAAATTAAGTAAATTAGATACAGTTGACCTGCAAGGTGTGAAACCATGTTGACAGGGATTAATGTAGGCTGATGTTTGGAATTGAATATTTTTGAATATTATTAATTCAAAAATTTTAGCAAACGAGCTAAGGCATGCTACAGGCCTATAATTAGCAATATTACTGCGATCACCTGACTTGAAAATTGGGCAAATTCTAGCAGATTTCCACCTTTCAGGGAACAACATTGATTTTAAAGATAAGTTAAATATGTAGGATAATGATTCAATTAAAGTTTCTTTGCAAGCTTTTATTATATAGATTGGTACATTGTCAGGGCCTGTGGATTTGCTGTTAGTTTGACAGTTAATAGCACTTAAGATATCCTCATTGGTTATTAAATCTAGCTTAACATGAGGCGAATTTAGTGAAAAATTAGAAGAATCAAAATTACTATTAACCGTGCTGTGGGATTTGTATACATTATTGAAAAACATAGCAAATGCCTCGGCAACTTCTTCACCGCCAGAGAATTCATTATCATCATATTGCATTGTAAGTGGAATACTATTATTGTTGTTTTTACTTTGCACATATGACCAAAAATATTTAGGATCAGTCGAAATACAATTTTCAACCTGATATATATATTTAGCATGTAATTTGCTTGCAAGAGATTTGACAATGCTTCTAAGTTCTTTAAATTTATCATAATAGCATGACGAGTTATATTTTTTATACAGTTTAAAATAATGCGCTTTACGCTTGACTAGTTGAATAAGATCAGCGCTGAACCATACAGGATATTTATTTTTTGAAGTTGTTCTTAAAATCTTTGGAATACAAACATCGAAGATACTGTATAATATCGTATAAAAATTGTTAATTGCAGTATCTAAATCAGTGCACTCTAAAATAGGTTGCCAATTAACAACATTAATTAAATTATATAATAATAAGTAGTTTCCTTTCTTAAATTGGTAAACATACTCTGGCTTTTTACAATATTTAGACTTATGTGACTGGTTAGCTGGAACTTTACAATTAATAGACAAAGATGGATGGTGCGTATCTTCAGGTACTAAAATATCTAAGCTGTGTTGTACCTCACACTCAATGCTTGATACGACAACATCTAGTATTCTTCCATTAGCATTTACGACATTATTAAATTGATTCATTCCTAACAGATCAACAAAGTTTAAAAAATTTTGAACTAAATTATTACTTATTGATTGGCTAGTATAATAATTAATTAAACTTGGTAAATTAAAATCACCTAGAATTATAGTTGATGAAGAAAAAATGAACGGAAGAGCTAGTATGGTATCATAGAAACAATCATAATCTTTGGATGTAGCATCGGGTGGAATATAAGCTACTAAAGCTACAATTAAGTGAATACATTTTAAATTGACTGAAAATTTTACACAGATAAATTATATATTAAATATTGGTTAAATTGTCATTTTGAGTATAAATAAGCAATTAATAAGGTAAATAATACATTATTTATTAATGTTAAATACAAATTTAGTTAATATTTCATTTTTCTTTTGTAAAAAGAATTTAAAAATAGAGTGGTGGTGTCATTTCGATATTCTTACCGAACATGCACTCCTGCATTAATTCATGTCTAAGAAAGAATTAATATAATGCTCATGTGATATTATAGGCAAGTGAAAAATTATCAGAAATTAGTTACCATGGAAACGACAATACAATTCTCAAAAGAGTATCATCTCTTATGGTATTATCCCTGAAAATTTCGGTGGGGTATACTTTCGTCCTGTATATATTTGTGGTACATCAAAAATAGTATCGTTTCGTGGCACTTTACCTGGCCAGGGTTTTCTACCTGGGCTTTATAATCCTGTCCAAGCGGGGGGTAAACAAGTAAGTGTTCTTTCGTTCCACTTTTGTTCCATATTCTGTATTACTATGTCGATCTGTCACATCTTTATATTTATCAATTTTAATCAAGTTTACCATAGTATTTTATATTTTTGTTACCTCTTGCCTCATTCTAAAAAAGAGAGGTATGGTAATAGATCAAAAATTTCCGAGTATGAGTTTTTTGGTGGATACGCACGTTTCAGGGTCTCTACAATACGAATTTACTATTTTCACGATGATGTAATAATATCACAATTATGCATCGCATGTAATTCTCTGATATGTTTGTATTGAGTAAGTAATTTTTGATCGTACTCAGGATGTGGCTAGGATACACTTACGTAATATCGCTGAAGTATTTTAAACATCCCATGGATGATTCATGTCAAGTGGGTTTATTGAATATCCACATTACACTCTTGAAGTGTACGTACACTGTACACTTCAACAAAAAATTTAAAATTCGCCCGCAAAAAGTCACCCTTCCTCCTCAGCTCGCTTGTTTCGCTCAACCACATCATCCCTTCGTTGGTCCCCTGCAAAATTTTGGTTTTATTGCAGCTTTTAAAGGCTTTCATCATATAAATATTGTCTTATAATATTGTACAAAGGATCAGTAGGTAATCTCTGTTGTTTGAAGCTTCAGGGGTAGTAGCGGTGCCTGGGGCTTGGGGGTGGGGGTGGAGTGCAACCATGCAACCACCAAAACCGCAAGAACCTAGAACACCGCTCTAGCCATTGATATACGAAGAGAAATTGTTAGTGGGTGGTATTGAACCAATAATTAATGTGCAGGAAAATGTTTGGAGATTTCGTATTCCATTTGTAGTTTAAATCAGTTCATTTATTTGTTACTTGCTATTTTTGACCATTAACATCCTATAAATCCGCCCTTAGTAATATTATCTATATAACATCCCAATGTTAGTTGGAAACAATATCCCAATAGTGTATCCCATGTAATTTTCTGAGATGTTTGTATTGAGTAATGAGTATGTAATTTTTGATCGTACTTTAGGATGTGGCTAGAAGAGTACAAGAATAAGATATTTTGGAACATTCCATGGACGATTCATGTCAAGTGGTTTATTTGGTTTGCTGGTAACCAACCAACAGAATTAACTCCCAGTTATGAATGGTAGAATGATGGAAAAATATCGATATATCGATAAATATCGATATGAACATCAATCGCTTTCACTTTTCTTTTGGTATTGATGTATCGATAACTCGATATTTATAGATTCAATGTCGATAATTATCGGAAAATATCGATAATATCGAGTTATCGATACATCGATGCCAAACGAAAAGTAATATTGACTGATGTTCGTATTGATATTTATCGATATATCAATATTTTACCATCTCTAAGTGGAATCCAACCACTACTGAGCATGGAACAGAAATAAGGGTAATTTATTTCAAGTAAAGTAGCAGTAGTCACGGGCTGAACATAGTAATTATTACCTAGTCAAGGGATAAAGTTGGTTCTTGTATTTCAAATTTAATTTTTGTAAAAAACTATGCGAAATTAATGATTTCTTTCAATCATTGTAAATTTTTTCCCAATATAACAGTTAAATACACTTGCCTATGTAGAATTTTTTAGAATTATACGTATTTCTACTATTACAAATTAAACAACATAAATATGTAAAATCATCATAATGATGTACGAGGTCTGGCTATTAAAAATGAGACTGCGCCCGCAGAAGGCGTCCTAGAGGGGCAGGAGGGGAAACGAATGCAGCGTTGGATAGCTGGAAGTGTCTACTATTCCGGTACGAAAACACATCGACTCGAACCGGGTTCCTTTTAAGCCAAACTTGATCTTCGGAAATAGAAAATAGTCACAGGGTGTTAAATCAGGCGAGTGCAGCGCGTGTTCGAGTACCTCTAGCGGTTAAATAACTCTTCACAGACAGCGCGTTATGGACAGGTGCGTTGTCCTGGTGCAAAATCCATTGTTATAATATACATTGTTATCGGCACGAGAAGAAAACACGTTCGTTTCTAACCTTTAAAGAAAAAATATTATTACAGCGACAAAAACGTATTTTCGTACCGGAATAGTAGACACTTCCCTCTAGGACGCCTTCTGCGCGCGCAGTCTCGTTATTTAATAACCAGACATCGTGATGATTTTACATATTTATGTTGTTTAATTTGTGATAGTAGAAAAAGTATAGTAGGTATATAAACTCTCTGGATACTCGTTTTTTATACACTCGCTGCGCTCGGCCCTAAAAATTCCTGACTAAAATAACGTAGGTACCTATATAATACTTGATACATAATATAGGTACTATTTTGTTCCATAAGTTGAGTAATTTAAATGCCATTAAAACATATGCACGAAGTTGTGAGTCAACCTGTATGCAGAATGTTCCATAACGTGCTGATCATGAAACAAAAAGAAATTATTTAAAATTCGCAAAGTTAAGGGTAGTTTACTTGACGTGTGTAGGTACATTTTAAGTATTACTGTTTTGATGGTTTATTTGATAATTTGACATTTATTAGTATTAGATATTATGTAAACAACTACTTACTTTCATTGTAGAATATTTGAAAAAAATATTAAAAATATCTACCGACCAGTGGCAAAAAAATGTTTGCTTGAAATACGGTGCAATTTTTTGCGAATTTAAAAAAAAACTTTTTGTTTCATGATCAGCACGTCGTACAGTACTATATACCTACCCTTTAATTTTTTATCCTAAGTATTATAAAAACACAGGATTTTTAGGATTACATTTTTGAAGAATGACAATAATAAAATTCTTCTCATAGTTTTAAGTTTTAATGCCAATTTTGCAAATTAGCTGGAAATTTTAAATTTGCGGTTCAAATCTAACAAATTGCTGCTTGCTGAAGTTGAATTATTTTTGTGTGTAAAATAAATAAACAGTTTTAATAACAATTATTTCTGAATCTCGCTTATATCGTCGAACAATTAATCAATCCCTCCATATTCAAACTGTATCAGCATAATTTTTTCTTGTTCATGTAAATATTGAAATATTAATCTGAACTTTTTATTAACATGCAAGCGACAGCGGGAGTTTCCGATACACTGCCGTATCGCCTATCGAATTTATTTCACATTCGAACAAATCTCGGTTAAGCTTCGCTCGAACAACGCAAATAAATCCAAAAAGAAACAAAACCCACACATGAAGTTACATAGATAACCTACACTCGACTCCATGTGAAAATGGCTACTGGGTAACCACCAACAGTGGCGTACCCTAGAGAAGGCCAAGGGGGCTCAAAACGCCCTTAAGGGTATCGACTCCACGTAGCTCAACACCGCGTTTATCCTTTGGTAACGCATGGAAACATTCGCCTAAAATACGTAAAAACAGTCTAGCAATTTTTAAAATGCTCACGAAGTTTAACATATAAAGCAAAATTCCACAAATTTATTTACAGACGAAGAATGGAACTAGATTTATGCCAAGTTATTTTCTAATAAATATTTTAAGAGGCCCGTCTACTACCTAAATTACAGCATAAAATGCACTATCCTAGCGAGTGTTTTGTGGCCAGTACAAGAATGGTAAAATTTTATTTCAACAAAAGGATTTAATAGAGAAATAATGGATCTACAGATGCGATAAAAATTCCGAAAAAATTCAAAAAATGCCTATTTTATGCAAATTTTACACGGTTATAATCTCATGATACAAATTAATTTCTAAAATTTAAAAAAAGGACATCTTTCTCTATTAAATGTTTATAAAACATTATCCTAAATTCAATAATAATCTGACAGTTTACTCACAACACTTTTACAGTATTTTTCAACTTCAAAATGACATTGTATAAGCTAGGATGCCGCAAAGTACGAGTTTCGGGCTGGTTTCATGTAGCCGTAGTAGTGAGAAAAGAGTGGAAAAGAAAAAAGTAAAAGAGAGAGTATTCCAGGAATTCGGCAAAAACGTAGGTACCTAAGCTTTATCATAAGATGTAATTTTTTTTTATGGATTTCAATTTTTTTTTCAGAATTTTATCTGGGCATAAACCTAGATTAATTTTTTCACAAACTTCTAGTTGGTACCTGTTTTTCCTTCAAATTTTTAATATGCAATGAATGAGTAAAGCAGAAACTGCTACACCTCAAAACACGTAATATTTTGTTACGGAGACCGACCCTTAATGTGATGAGACGAGACGAGAAGAGAAATAGTCAATTCTCGTCTCGTCTCAAATTTTCGAGGCGAGAAATTTAAGTATTCTCGTCCCGGTCATTTCTCGGCTGTTCAATTTTCGGTTTTTGTCTCAATTTTTTCGAAAAAAATTTGGAGGAAGAAGTGAATTTAGGATTTTTTTGTACATTTTTGTTAAATTTGCACACAATTTTTGTTTTTGAAATAAAAATATTTGTATTAAAACAAAAAATGCTACGAACAAAACAAAATAATTTTTTTGGTCACATTTCCGAAGAGAATAATATCAATTTGTTTTGTGTGAATATTTTGAGAATTCTTCATTTCTCGAGAACAATTTCTCGTCTCGTAGTTTTGAATTCTCTTCTCATCTCGAAAATCGGAGACGAGAAATTAATTGGTTCTCGTTCCGTAATTTCGAGACGAGACGACAATGAGACGAAACATTTCTCATCTCGGCGGTATTACTAAATACAAATAAATCCGCCTTTTTAGTGCTGTTTCCAGTATTTATTTAGTGTATAAAATTTAATTACGAGCACTGAATACATAATAAGGTAGGTACCTTATTAGTAGCTAAAATTGCAATATTGCCACTGAACCTTAAAATAATAAAATAAAATAATATTAGAATTCATATTAAAATATTGCAAATATCAATTTAATATTTAAATTTTAAATAATTATTTTTTCCTTTGCGTCAGCCCCTTGTTGGAAACTTATTTGTACGACACTGGTTCCGGTAATCTGTTTCAGGCTTAGTTGATTGACTGGACGACGTTTCAGAGCTTTAGAATGATGCGGACAATTGAAATTGGCTATTTAGGATTTAGCTAATTAGTTTGGTCTTTAGATGATCAAATCATCAAATGATTTCTAATCGCTTTGTGTTGTGTGTTATTTTGATATTAATATGTGATGCTGGGAATTAATGCGGTTATTTTGAAGATCTGACAACAAAATACATTTAATTATTAATGATATCAAACGGGAGACAAAATATTGCCTGTAGATATAATAAGTAGATGTTTTTTAACCTTCCTATTATCCCGAAGTAAATGTCATACATTTGGTGCTTGGGTCATATTTACCCAGACCAAAAATTATTACCTTTTTGAATAGTTGCGTATGTAATTTTTATTATTATAAATTAATTAAATAGTGTAATACAAAATACCGAATACGATTGTAAATACACAAAAAAAGTAAATAAAGCTTCTAGTTCAGCATCGCTCAAACCACGCCGAGTTCACCAAAGTTCAGTTGTAATTGAATCCAACTGAATATATTGTAATATTTAGTATATTGGGAAACCCCTAAATATATCAAAAAGGAATACAGAAAGTAAGGGGAAGTCCCCAACAACGACACTGGTTCTGTAGGTACACAATTAAAATGTTTATATTTATAAGAATAACAACAATGAGTCGAGCTGACCCATTTACCACATATGTTATTGATTAACTTTATTTATAAACAAATGTAATGAATGATACGAAATACAAAACACATTAACTATCGAGCACATTTGACGACTACATGTAATTTGAAGCCATAATTTTCAATAGTTCCAAATATCTACTTAGTAATAACATAAAAATGGGTCTGTTTGACCCATAGATAATAGGAAGGTTTAAGAATGCATCTACGTAAAAATAATAGTTTGTCTCTTAAACACAAGTGTGATACAAAAATTAGTTTGAACTGAACTAATGAACAATCCAGTAAATACCATTCTTGAGTCCCACATACTAGGTTTGATTATAACTTTTTACTTTCTTATATAAAGTACTTACTTATAAGTAAATCTAGGTAGGTACCACCAAAAAAATCGATGTCGGGATTTTCGCGGAAATACATGTTTTGAGGTCCTCTGAATCCGTTTCAACCATTTTCCCAATGATGTCTGTATGTGTGTGGATCGATTGGATGTTCGTTCGTATGTTCAATAACTCATGAACGAGAAAAGATAAAATTATGAAACTTGGTATTTATAAAATTTAGGATAATAATAATAGAGCTGAAAAGATTTTGGTCACATATTTCGTAAACCGGAAGAGTAAATTTTCTTACCACATAACAATAAATTTAATTTATTTCAAATATGGAAGTAGCTACAATAAATGTTTCAAATATAAAATGATAACAATAATAGAAGGAATAAATATCGTTAAATTAATTTCCTATACTGCTTTTAAGTTTGGGAAAAATTAAATTATAAAATACGTTAGATACAACCATAACCATAGAGGGTCCATAACCATAGAGGGTCCGCCTAGCATGCTAGCGGTCCCCAGTTCGATTCCCAGCACAACCGACAATAATACCACTGGGTCCGAGTGGTTGGATTCCACTATAATAACATCTACCATCCTGTAATTGGAAGTTAATTCTGTAGGTTGGTTACCATTAAAAAATAAAAATAATAACATCAAAACCTTTCATAATATGCAAACTGTCAACTAATTGACAGAAAAAATGTTTGATTTGTTTTTACATCGTTGTCGTTGATGATACGATTAAGTTTTGAATATAACGCGAATATTATTTGATTTAAGCCCCCTGGGATGTTCAATGAGACTCGGTTTCACCTCGTCCCTTAGCAATATCCTCGGTATTTTAAATCGCATAATATGATTTATTTTCTGGTATTAGTGTTGGATAAAAAGCGTGATCGATAGGTAATATGAAATATGGCACAAACATAGTATAATTCTTTATTTTTCATCTAAAATAAATGAATGGATTGATTACATTAGTACTCATAATATGGTAGGTTGATGATCCTCTTAAAGCAATATTTCATTAGATAATAGAGCAAGCTATTTGTTCGTCATTATATAAATAATATTCTCGATTCGCGCTAAAATAATTCCGCTGAATCTACAATCTTCATGTTTGTTGTGCTGAATAGTCTCGTCTTTGTGTTTGAACAAGGAAACTGATTCCATGTCGAATATTAGTTGAAAATTACTATTCCAGAGGTTTTACGTATTTGATAATAAAGGAGAAGTTTATGTAGAATGTAATAAAAATGAATCATGCAATATACTAATTTCGACGTGAGATAAAATCGCCTGTAGGTCACATTAAAATTATAACCTACAAATATTTAACACGACACCACATAACTAACAATGGGGAACTTGTCGACGAAAAATTAACACAAAGATTTCTACACCTCGAGGCCGAAATCTCTGCGAATGTTCGCTTTAATTATTCTACGAAATTCGTAATGACCCATAAAAAATTCAGTGATGAAAATTACAGAAATATAACTATATTTTTACATTCTTACATACACATACAATCCAGAAAATGTGTAAGGGAGACGGCCATAGAATGTATAATTTAAATAATCTGGTTTTAGATGATTCGAGAAGCAGTATTGTCTAAAATTTAGGTGGCAGTAGGGTAAAAAATAGTTATTTGTCCAACTAGAGAGGAAAGCGCTTCTTTTTCCCATTCGAGCTCGAAGTTTGTATCACGAGCAAAGCGAGTGAGGCAATCGAGCGAGAGTGGATAAAGAGCTTTCCTCTCGTGTTAGACATAACATTTTTTTCACGACATATTAAAAAAAATTGTAAATGTAGCAGAAACACATACCTAAAAGTTAGGTTATAACTGCTACCTGTCAGAATAAAGTTTAAAAACAATTTAATGTTTCACTGTAACCAATATACCTATGCCAAATTAAATTTAAGTTGTAAAATCGTGAAATTGTAAAAAAAGAAAGTACAAAACATAATAATTGTAAAATAATACTTTACAGTAGGTACCTATATCACTATAAAATCAGATTTTCAATAAAATTACTTACAATTTTTAAAATATTTCATCGTACAATTACATTGGTGGTAACACTGCTTACTTTCCTGATGTCTAGAGAGAGAAAACTTACTTTCCTCACTATTTGGCGAGAAGAAAATTATGTTTTCTCCGCATGTTGTGAAAAAATAAATTTGTTTGCTACATTAATTTATTTTGGAACGTCTCGGCGGCGAAATTAAATATAATAGAAAAATTTTTAAAAGAATTTTCTGTACCATTTATGAACTATTAGGACAATTTTAATCTACTTTTTTGAAATTCCAGTATCTTGTTGTTCATGATATGAAATTTGTTTCTACACAAAATTTGAATGATTATGAGATTATGACAGTGACAGTACAGTTTACATCTTTTGCTTGCAGCTTGGTTTACATTATCGTTTACATATTACATGAACATGAAACTATTAAAATGTAAGTAATAGTAATTTACATTATATGTGCGGTGGGTTCAATTTTACAACGCGAGGTTTTATATTAAAGTACGACGCGAAGCGGAGTGCTTTAATAAAACCGAGCGTTGTAAAAGTACCTACCGCACGCATAATGTATTCTATTTTTTGGCCATCATACCAGAGCTGGGCATGAATTAATTCAAAATGAATTGAAAAATGATTTCAATTCATTTCAGACTCTATTAAATAATTTACTGGGTAAACGAGCGCTTCTAATGGTTTTCTTTTTTATTACAAAGCAATTTTTTATTTAATAACCTCGAAATACTAAAAAAAAAAACGGTGCGTATTATCTAACACCCGTGTAATAAACTCATGACATGTCTGTAAAATCGCAACTACCATAGACGTCAACGATGTGTGATTGTTATGTTTACACGTCACGAGGCCAAAAAACTATTTATTAGATTGGTATAATAAGTAGAATTAGGCGAGAGGTCGTGTGCTGGCCACATCAGATTTTTATATTTGTATTATGAAGTCATGCGTTAGTCATAATAGATTTGTAAATGGTAACCTTACCTAACATCAGCTGTAACAATTCATAATTCAACATGAAAATAAGCTTTGTATTTTCAGTTTTGGTGTATGAATCATGCTCAAATTTTAATGACGTCCAAAACAAGAATGCTACAATTGTTTCTCTCCCTTTCCCTTCGTGGGCAAATAAAAACAGAACTCTGAAGCAAGCCAGCAAGCATAAGCAGGACTTGTGCGAACAATGGAAAGAAAACTTCCATTCATAATGTATTTTCCGCTGGAAATATTCCAGACGTGGGAAATTATTCTTAAACTTCAACAAACGCTCGTTTGACTAATGAAAACTGCGCTATTCTTTGTACATGGAAAGTGCATTTCCAGCAGAACGGAACGCAAGCAATAGGGGATGCCACGGTGTCGAGCTTCATGATCCGTGATTATTCGCCCGAAGACGAAAAGGGAATGGTCAATACCAGAAAATAAAATGCTAGAATTGTCATCAGGAAAATTCAACACCAGAAGATGCAAATCTAGAAAGTTTAAGAGTGTATAGTATTGGACGCATTGAACATGAATCAAAAATAATTTTGTTGAAATTCGCAAATTAAAGAATGGGTTCAAGCAAATAATGAGACATTCTGTAAGTACCTACAAATCTCATTTGTTCCTATTTGTAAAATTATGATTACATTAATGTAATTACCTAATAAATACTGCGTAACTATTGTTTAACTTCTTTTGTATTTAAATGTGACAACCAGTGGTACACAAAATTTTGCAAACAACAAAACAACAAAATTCTTTTTGATTCATGATGCGTCCAATACCCTCAAATTTTCTTACACAGGTTGGGTTACACCCTGCATGTAATAAAGTACCTGCATCAAAACATTCATTCAAAGGAAAATGTATATCTAGAATTTTATGTGGGTGGCCATTCAATACCAGAAAATAAAATTTAGAATATTCATACATAGGAAAATGCACGCACAAGAAGATTCAAATCTTGAAAATTTATACGTAATAAAATATCTGCATTAAAACATTAATTCACAGGAAATTGCAAATCTAGAATTTTAGATTCGGCATAAATACAAATATAAGAATAGATGCAAACACAACAACACAAGGAGATGCAAATCTAGAAAAGTAGTTTGTCTTTTCATCACAAGTTGAACTGAACTAAATGAACAACCCAACAACATTCTTGAATCCCACATACTCGGTTTAGACTGTAACTTGTCTAGATTTGCATTATCCTTTGTTTGGATCTTCCTGTGTTTGCATTTATGCCGAATCTAAAATTCTAGATTTGCATTTTCCTGTGAATCAATCTTTTAATGCAAATATTTTATTACGTATATTCTATATTTGAAACTACTTGTGCATGCATTTTCCTATGTATGAATATTATAAATTTTTATTTTACATTCAGCATAAATTCAAACACAGGAACATGCAAATGTAGAAAAGTTACAGTTAAAAACAAGTATGTGGCACTTAAGAATGTTATGGGGTTGTTCATTTAGTTCAGTTCAACCTCTAATAATTTGTGTATCCTCCTTGTGTTGACGACACAAACTAGTTTTCTAGGTCTAGCTTTGGATCATCCTGTTTCCATTTATGCCGAATTTAAAATTCTAGATTTGCATTTTCCTGTGAATGATTCTTTTACTGCAGGATTTTGTTAAGGTTCCTCATCTCTTTTTAGTCTAATTCTAAAAATTGTGTAATTTTTTCTTAAACATTTGGAAGATAAAAGTCTTAATTTTGGCGCTACACAACGATAGTTTAAAAAATTTATATTTATTCATATTTTACAACGCGGTAAAAATGACAATTTTTTCGAGTTTTGTTATAGTCATATTGTTGTTATAAATAAATAATATTACAAAATTACGCTGTAGCGTCAATCTTTAAACCTTTATTAACAAGATGAATGCTTATTCAAATCAATAAGTTCATAAATATGGATATACAAAGTTAACTCGCAAAGCTGTGCAAAGCACTTTATTTCATAACTCGAAAGGACCCTTAAGTAATAAATTTTCAAGATTTTAATTTCTAATAATGTTCAGATGAAAGTGCACTATTTTCGTCTTCGGACGAATAAGCACTAATCAAAAGACACCAACCGAACGCAAGCAATAGGGGATGCGACAACGAACTAAAAAGGGGAGAAACACAAACACGAAGCGTGATTTTGGCACGTGATTCTTAGAGTGAGTTATGGATACTCTTAACGTCTTTACACTAGTTTTACCACTTTAGCAGAGATGCAACGTCTCTTGAAATTTTGTTGATTTTTCTAGGAACTACTTCACATTTGTCGGCAATAAATACGAGAGACTATTCTCCATTTCTCAACGGAATTGTGAAACTCAAAAAAGTTTTCAAAGATCGCGTATAAGTGCATTATTTTTATTTTATTTTTTTTGATGGTATTTTAGGGGTTAAATGGTTAAACAATTTTTGTTAGTAGATCTTTATTGCCCGATGATTTAGCACCTATATTTTGTAATTCAATCTTTAGTTTGTTGTTGAATATTTGTAATAAAGTAGGTTAGTAAATAATATATTAAAGAACAAGTTTTATAAGACGATTTTTTCGGACGTGTCCAAATTTAGTAAAACGATCCTTCGGACGAGTTCATTAATAGACAAGTGCAAAACAAAATCTTATAAAATGAGTTCTTTATACTATTTTTTCTATTTGGTGTCTTTTTAATATTAAAATTTAAATTAAACTGCCACAATATACACAAGTCGATTTAGGGAAATTTACGTATTATATTGCCAACTGTCACATAATAAATGAATGAATTGGTGATAAGTGCAGACATTATAGAAAATATTGAACTCATATGTTTTCTATTACTAGATTCATTAATATTATTGAATATAAAGTAATTAATTAAACAAAACAGATTTAGAGGTTATACTGAAATTTGTCAGTTCTGAGGATTGATGTTTGACAATTGAAGTAAATATCATCTGATACTGCCAATACCCAACCTACTAAAAAATAAGTTGCGTGTCACAAAGTGAACCCTGGCGACACTCAGTTGCGTTTCAAAAAGTTAACTTTGTGAACGCCAAATATCTCACTATACCCAAATACATGGCTAACAGCTTCTTTCAATACCAAACCTGGACGCTTAGCCGCCTAGTGAGTAGGATTGGAATTGGAACACAAGTCATGTAAATCACCTATTATCCTTTGAAATTCAAAGCGACATAGGAGAAATTCTTATGGAACCAGGGCTACATTTAAGACGATCAAGTGATCAGCTTGAAGATGTTACACTCTCAATTATATAATGGTAGATGTTATTATAGTGGCATCCAACCACTTCGATCGACTAGTATTGGTGCAGTCAGAATCTCAATCCGTGCGTCCTTTCAAATTCAAAGCGGTAACTGAGAGATTATTCTTGCAACCAGGACTACATTTAAGACAATCAGCTTGCACATGAAACATTACCAATTATAATATTGCTAGATGTTATTATAGTGGAATCCAACCACTTCTACCGATTCGCCTTTATTTAAGACGATCAAGTGGTCAGATGGAACATGATACACTCCCAATTATGTTATACTAGATGTTATTATAGTGGAATCTAACCACTTCGAGCGATTCGTCTTGGTGCAGTCAGAATCTCAATCAGTGCTTTATTTGAAATTCAAAGAGAAATCAATGCTACATTTAAGACGATCAAGTGGTCAGCTAGACTCTCGTCTAGTCTCGAAATTTCTCGAGTAATCTCGATATGGACTCTCGAGCCTCAAATCATCTTGGGTCTTGTCTCGGTCTCAAATCTTGTGGGATGACACGAGACTAGATCGAGACTAGTCTCGACCTCGAGTCTCGCGGCTACAATATAGCGAGATATTTTACATTTTAACGACAATCACATACTGCCTGCCGAGAGATTCGAACCACGGAACTCCGAATTCGTACGTCATCATAATATGCAGCGAGCTGTGCTAAAAATCGCGCAGCTACTGCCTGTATGCATCTTGGAATCTTGCTTCTTTAAATGGTTTAAAATCAATGCTTTTATTTCTACAATAACACTTTTCGCTCTTGTAAAAACAGTTAAAGTTTTTATCTATTTCGTTTATTGAATAACACTTCAGTTCTCAAATTCAACTTTTCCGTCTGTTGTGTTCTTGTGTTGTTTTTACAACAAAAATGCCAAACTTTCGAATATAATCAAAGATCGAAGTTTTAAAGTGGGTCAGAAATTTTTTGTATTTGTTTTTGGTAGCACAGTGCCAATGTTCACAGTTTGTGAAGAAACAAAATTTACAGTTTGCTATAGCTTATTTGCATGGTACTAAAAATTATATTTCTATCACAAGGTACATAAAGCCTTGTTCACACATGGACACATATAAGACACACACACGCAACAGTAAGAAATACTGTGTGTGTTGCTTGTGAATTAGAGGCGCCCATATTTTGTGTCTTCTATGTAAGTAAAGAAAAAAATCAATTTTGTGGCCACAAACGTTCCACATGTTCTTCATTTTGCTTTTGTTGTCTGTGTGTCGCATGTGTGTGTCTTCTATGTGTCCATGTGTGAACAGGGCTTAATGTTAGGTGGGAAACATATATATATATATATATATATAGTCAGTAACCCCTTTTTATACCTTTCGGTGTAAGGGGGCCGGGCACACCGAGCCGCAGTGGGTATTACTTTTGTCACGATGGTCACCCATCCAAGTTTTAACCGCTGTGAAGCGTGCTTGACTATATCAATCACAACGCTGTCACGTTACCACACTGCCGTACTGCCGAATTGGGAAACATACATAGGTAAAAATATAAATTTTATTTAAAAATATTCATATATTTTTGAGGGGTACATAGTCACCAGAAAATAAAATAGTAGAATATTCATTCACAGGAAAATGCATGCACAAGAAGATTCAAATCTAGAAAATTTATACGTAATAAAATACCTGCGTTAATTTGATTCATTCAAAATAAAATACAAATCTAGAATTTTAGATTCGGCATAGATGAAAACATAGGAAGATGAAAATACGGGAAGATGCAAATCTACAAAACAAATTAGGTTGAACTGAACTAAAAACAACCAAATACTCTTCTTGAGTCTCAATATCACATACTCGGTTTTGACTATTAATTTTCTAAATTTGCATCTTCCTAAGTCTATGCAAAATCTAAAATTCTAGATTTGAATTTATCTGTGAACAAATCTTTTAATGCAGATATTTTTTTACGGGAATGTGTTCAACACCAGAAAAAAACACATGAAAATGCATGCACAAGAAGGTTCAAATCTAGATAATTCATAACTAATTTTTCATTCACAGGAAAATTCAAATCTAGAATTTAAGTTTTGTCACGAATGCAAACACAGGATGATTCAAATCTAGAAAAGTTATAATCAAAACCGAGTATATGGGACTCAAGAATTGGATTGTTCATTTAGTTAAGTTCCCCCTATTTATCCCCCTTGTGTTGAAGAGACGAACTAAATTTCTGGATTTTCATTTTCCTGTGTATTAATAGGATGTTAATGAGCAAATATATAGCAAGTAACAAGTCGGAATGTTCACATTCTTGATATGTTCTGGGGATTTTATTTTATCAAGTGGGCATATTTTTTTCTGAAAGGAGTTGAAACGCAGTATAGTTCTATTTAGTGAATACCGTGGTGTTGAATGCATTATGCGAGGATGTTTGATGACAGTGACAAGAAATGGAATTGAGTTTTTTCTTTTTTCCATCTGAAGGTGCTTTATCTTTTGTTGTCAATTCATTTGGAAATAACGCTGCTTTATTTAAATGTTGAAAAGGCCCTTTTGCCTTTAATGCAAAATTATAACTGTACCAGCTTTTTCAAATTATTCTTTTCAGTTTTTATCTTTTTATTCTCAAACAGGATGCCATTCACATTATGTGGACTGAAAAACATCTTGAATTAAATGGAGTTTCATAAACAACATTCAATATTATTTACAGGAGAAATAACAACATTAAGACAATCTACGACTTTTTCTTCACGCGGAATCTTTTAAATTCTACATATAAATTTATGTTATGAAAACCTAAACAATTTTTTACCTCTCGCCTAGAGAGGTAGGTATAGGGATAAAAAATTGTTGTCGAGATTTTTGTCAATAAGCACGTTTTATCATCTTTAGAACCTATTTTGACTATTTTTACAAGGATGTCTGTGTGTGTATGTATGGAAGTCTGTATGTGCCCCTACTATGCTCTTTCGTTCTGATTCATTATCTCAAATTCTACAGAACATAAAATTCTAATATTTTGCATTATACATTTGTAGGTACATGTTAATGAAGAGTTGAAAAGATTTTGGTAAAAATTTGCTTACCGGAAATTGTATTTTCTTGAAGCATTCTAACATTTTTTGTAAAAAATATAGGAATACTTACAATTTGTCATGCGACATTTGAAAGAACAAATTACCTCTTACAATATTTATTTAACTTCGTTTCTATATATCTTACCGAGTCTCTTACCAATAAAGGAAAATTATTTTTCAAAAATATGTAATTTTACCTACCACGTTTTGTAAATCATAATATAGGAAAAAAATATAAAAACAAAAATGAAAATTTCAATGTGACAGATGAACATACACAGTTTCTGAAATTATTGTGACAACATTTTTAAATAAATGTATAAATATATTATTAACTGGGTTTGAAACTTAGTACCTACCTAAGAGCCGAAATTTAATTTAAAAAATCTGATGTGGCCAGCACACGACCTCTCGCCTTAACACTGTAATTTATGTGAATTTGATTTTAGTTAAACCTCATTCACATAAACATTTAGTTTTACAGTTTACATTTATGTTTACGTTTCAGAATGTTTAAATACATCTAACTAAATACGAGCATTTACATGTTCCACTTTCAAGCACTGTGAATGCTCGTATTTAGTTAGATGTATTCAAACTTTCTTAAACGTAAACATAAATTTAAACCTTAAAACTAAATGTTTATGTGAATGAGGCATTAGGCTTTCTTAAATTATAATTTTGCAATAAATTTACAAACTTTTTGAAAATAATTTTATAGTTCTTAGTTCTTTAATTAGCTCTTTATAGATAAAAATTTAACTTTATTATTACCTTATTACATTATGTTCAGTTGTTAATAATATTTACATTTCTTTTAAAATGGTGCCACAAACATTTCAGAAATTGTGTATACGTCTGTTCATCTGTCACATTGACATATTCATTTTTGTTTTTAATTTTTTTCCTATATTATGATTTACAAATCGTGGTAGGTAAAATTACAAATTTTTGAAAATTAATTTTCCTTTATTGGTAAGAGATATAGAAACGATGATAAATAAATATTGTAAAAGATAATTTGTTCTTTCAAATGTCGAATGACAAATTGTAACTATCGCAGTATTTCCTATGTTTTTTGCAAAAAATGTTAAAATTCTTCAAGAAAATACCATTTCCGGTTGACAGATTTTTACCAAAATCTTATCAGCTCTTCATTAACATATATAAATGTATATTGCAAAATATTGGAATTTTATTTTCAGTAGAATTTGAGATAATGAATCAGAACGAAAGACTATAGTAGGCGCACATACAGACACACACACACACACACACACACACACACACACACACACACACACACACACACACACACACACACACACACACACACACACACACACACACACACACACACACACACACACACACACACACACAGACATCATCGTGAAAATAGTCAAAATAGGTTCTAAAGGTGCTAAAACGTGCTTATTGACAAAAATCTCGACATCGAATTTTTTCACGATCCCTATACCTCTCTAGGCGAGAGGTAAAAACTGACTTAATTCCATTAAGTTTTTATCCTTCCATTAAACGTATCCAGTCAAGAAGCATCATCGATTCATTATTAACTGGATAATGTAATAAGGTAATAATAAAATAAAAAATTTATCTACAAAGAGCTAATTTGATTTCAATGGCAATAGGAATCGGTACTTTGCTTTAAGAACTATAAAAAAAATTACAAAAAGTAGCCTAACAAAAACCAAATTCATATATTACAGTGTCAAGGCGGGAGGTTAAGTGCTGGCCACATCAGATTTTTTTACGTGGCTATTGAATATTCATAAAAACAGTTGTGTATAACTGATTTACTAAATTTATATCAAATAATGTTTTCAGCACAATATTCTTAGAGGAATAAACTAGATCTGTTGAAACCTTATTTGCGCTGAGGAACCGATGTTTGCAGGTTCAGTTTACCGCGGTTCATCGTAGTGCATGTATCAGTTTTTTAAAGATAAAATTAATAATGTTGTGTATATATTTTGTTAGAAATGTCTATAAGTAAGGTGTAATTGAATTTATAATGCGTAAAATGATATAAAAATAATAACGACTGTTTTAAATTTAGAGTGCATAGGCTGCATCATCGTCAGAGTAATCCAAAGGTTAGCATTTTTATTTATATTATAAAATATTGACGCATCTTATAAGCTAGCAGGACTATATGGAAATTTAAAGGTTTATTAACTGTTCTATTGCTAAATTTGAGGCTCTGGTATTTATTAAAAATTTGTCAACTTTTAGAATGGCATATAGATATTTATGTATTAAGGGTGTGAGGAAGCTTTTATGGCGTAAGACGTAGTTTTTAGCCGGAGCGTCAGTCAAGGGCTAAAAACATGTGAAGAGATACATCCGTGGTACATACCCAACTTTATGCACGGTTGAAGATTTTCTAAAAAATAAATAAATTAAATTTATTTGTTCAAATAGTTCATTCCAAATATTGCTAAATTCGAAGGTACCAAAAATATTTCGAAAATAAACAAAAATCAAAATGTCAAAGTTATCAGTGCTTTGTTAAGTAAACATCCAATGAAATTCTTCCATTTCTGATCACGTGTGCGAAATTGACCAATGAGACAAACATTATAGGTAGGTACTGACTTATGTCAAAATGACAGAATGGCATATGACAGGATTTTTGACGGATATTAAAATAACTTTCGTGTTTTCAATAATTAAATTACAACTGCAAAGAAATTAGTGTATAACTGTCAAATTATGATACGGCCGTGCATAAAATATTGTTGACGTCTATCGTAGTTGCATTTTTACACAATGGTCATGATGTTTCCACACTAGTGATAGGTAAATTCCCGGGAACGAATATTTCGGGAAATTTCCCAGGATATTTCCCGGGAAGTTTTCTGGGGAATTTCCGGGGAATTTCTGTGGAATAACGATAAATTTCCTTATAAAAATCAAAGGCACAACAAAATTTTTATTTCAAAAATAAAGAAAATTAAATAACAATTATGTTATAATGTTTACTATATAATAATAATAATATCAATGTATATATGTATATTATACGTCATCAGAATCATCTATGTCGGACAGAGAGTGGATATCATCGTCTAACCAAATTTAAACAATAATGAAACGTTTGCTAAATGTTCCAAGAAATAGGTCTGAACAGGTTGAAGCATGTCGGTAATGCTGCGCATGCGTTAAAATTCTCCGTTTATTATCGCTATCGAGAATTTCCGTTCGGGAATTTCCCTTCGGAAATTTCCCTATTTATTCCCGGGAAATTTCCAAAATGAATTTCCCGATTTTTTCTCGGGAAACGTGTCTAGGAAAATTCCCGGGAATATTTCCGGAAAAAAAAAAGAATTCCCCACGGGAAATTCCCAGTGACCCATCACTATTCCACACTACTACGGCAAAGAAACGCGACATTTTTTAGCTTTAAGTGGTTATTAAAAAAGTGGCATTATAATGAAAAAGATAGGCTAAAAATGCAAATGTCAAATGCAACTGGCCAAAAAATATAATAATGTGTGTGTTAGGAATTTCTATATTTGAACCTACATAGCTCGGTTTTATTCAAGCACACTTTTAATGTAAATATCTATATTCTTAATTAAAAATAATTTACAAAATTTTACTTTGGAATATTCCGTTCCTGCTATATGTGAGGCTGCCACACCCAGGTGGGGTAAAACTCCTGATACAATATTATGAAACGCAGTATATTCCAGAAAGATCCCCCTGCGTCGTCATTTGTTAGAATAACAGCGTCTATTCAAATCACGCGTGACAATTAACTTGTGACGTAGCTTGCAGGAGTCAGCCGTCACATCACCTGCTGTACCCCCTCCCCCCCTCGCATTGCTGCTGGCTTCGCTTGTTTCACTCCTGCACTTGACGCAGCAGCAGTAGCAGGCCAGTAACAAGGGGGAGAATTTTTCTTGATTAGTTTCGTAAATTGGGAGACAAGTACAGAACGCCAGTAATTAATGAATACGTGTTTGAGAGGGAGATTGTTCTAAGCTACAGACAAATTAGTTTCGTTTGGAATTAAGGGATGAACGGGTATTTAGCTTTAAAGACGTTGTGCTCTGTTAGAACTTTAAACAACTATGAGATTATTTATTTTTTTTAGTACTTGCACCGAAAGCGCCACCTTTCGTCCCTATCATTAGGGCTGAAAATTAGGTATTTCTGACCAATCATTACTTTACTCCCGCTTTATTCGAGAATCTACTTGATTTTTTCTTCCCTAGAGAGGAAAAGTATTTTTCTTCCCGCTTAATGCGGATTTCCAAAATTGATTATTTAGATTATTTTTATTTATTTTATGTAATTATTATACAGGGTGTTTCTGCACGAAACTTTATTAGATTATAGGTACCTATAATTTGATATAGGTACTGATTATAGATAAGAAAAGATTTTTTTCAAAAATCGCAAAAATAAGGGTAGTGAAAATATTAGTTAGGTACTCTTGTTTGAAAGTCCATTTAACTGTGTATTTATTAATTATTACATAACAAGTGACTATTTGTGGATAGTCTTATACCTAGTATTTATTATTTTATTTTCTAAATAACATAATAAATAAACAGTTAAACGGACGTTCAAAACAAATGGAACTAATATTTTCACTACCCTTATTTTTGCGAATTTCAGTATATCAATTTATATATTAAAGTTTCGTGCAGAGGTATAGAAACACCCTGTATATTTTTCCAATGTTATCATAATCTGGTTCATCTCTTTATTCACCTTATAATAGTTTTTCGGTGAAGGTATTTAAAAAAATATGCATCTCGGGACAAAAGTGTTTTCGCGACTCGTGCGGTGGCAACTCCGCATTCGTCGAAAAAACGCCACTTTCGTCCCTAGTTGCATAATATTCTATTTTAATAATAGGGCCGAAAGTGAGGTATTTCTGACCGGCCAGTACATTTAGCTTTTAAAAATGCTGTACTCAGTTAGAACTTTAAAAACTATGAGATTCATTTATTTTTCAATACCTGCACCGAAAACGCCACCTTTCGTCCCTATTATTAGAGACGAAAGTGAGGTATTTTTGACCGGCCAATATATGTCCTTCCTAGGGAGGGAAAGTACCTTTCCTCCCGTTTTATCCGGAATTCCAAAATTGATTATTTTTTCACATGTTGAAATTATGCCGAAATTGGTATCAACTTAAATAGTTCGGGAAAAAGATAAATTTATTTAAAAAATCATTCGATTGAAACCACAACCACCATTAAATTCGTTAAAAAAATAATTTGATTAAATCATAGTTATACACCCTGATAGAAAGTATTGTTGCTGTTGGTCAAAAATAAATTCCAGTAATTTTAAAATATTCACTGCTGGTATTATATAAACAGGTATTACAAAAATAAAATAAAAATGTATTGACTAATGAATATACATATTATTTAAATACCAAAGATAAATATTTCACCCTATTTTTATCTTCGATTTTCGTCTCTTTAAACAAAAATCCATTCCATATGACGCATGAGCGTTCGCAGCGGCATCCTAATGAAATAACGAATTGAATTTACTCGAAAATCGAATGAGTGGGAAAAAGTGACGCGTTAAAATGTAATGGAACATCGGCCGCTGATGGACAGGTGAAAAACTGTAAAACGCGTGGCTGAAACACCGCGCGTCCTGAAACGCCGCTGAAACGCTGAAAGGATGACCCAAATGTAAATCGATCGCGTGGTGTAAACACTAACCGGCGAGTACGGCTACCGACGCACAAATAGAATACGAAATAACCGACAATAAAACAATTGTTACTCTACCACCGATGCTCACAACTGACAAGATTTTCAATTGTTCGCGACGCGAACACAAATCTATTTACGTCATGAAAACTTCAGCCGCGAATCAAACGTAAAACAAAAGCTGCAAAACAAAACTGTATGGTATATTTTATTCTATGGGTTATTGTAGTTATTATTTTTGTACTCATAAACTCGGAAACCACATATTAAGCACGCAATTGACAATCGGAAATATCAATTACCCAGTGTAATCAATCGGGAAAAATGCAAAGAACACTGGCTTTCTTGAGCATTTTACAATAAAATCATCTTCAAAATAACACAATTTATTTTAATAAATGTTACTTTCCATGATTTGCATGTATTAAATCCCACAAACACCATCGATATATAATAATTTTGAAATAAATATGTATGCATTGCGCGCCATCTACCGGTAGTAGTAAGCAGAAAAAACATCGTAACCTCAAATTTAATGATAAGATTACAATTATTGCAATGAAAACGAAAATTACTATTTCGTACTAAACAATTTTACAAATCAATAAATTGTTTAGCAACTGGTGAATGGTGTGACACGTGCACCACTTTCTATAAAATTTATTATATAGTCGTAACTTGAATGAGTTTGATTATAGTTTTATTCGTTACATAAAGCATTGTATAAACCTCTTGCGAGAAGACACCATCCCAGCATTCGCGTAAATGAAACTCTTTCTTCGTTCATGTTTCAAAAAACCGCTCATGTGGGATGAAAATCTTCCCGCATTTAGTTCGTAAATAACTATTGCCCACGACCAGGGCCCTGGAGCGATATTTATTTGTAGTTCAGGTTCGGTAACGGTTCAAAAAAAATCTGATGTGGACACCACATGACTTCCTTGTACGCCTGTAAAACTGATCATACTATTCTTAAGACGATCCTCTACCGTGCCAGAAAACAGCAAAAAACATGGATTTCGCGCGCCACTCCACAGCGTTTATTGTTTTGTTAAATATAATAATCTAAAGATATTGTTTAAGATAAAAGTACAATCTATAAAATGGTCGATGCAGAATTTTAAAATTTTGCTTTAAAATCGAAATATGTTAATTTGAATTTTGACAATTTTTGTTATTTTTTGAACACAAATATTTTCTATTTTAAAACGAATTTAAAAAATTTGATCGGTTGTTTCGCAGATCCAAGCTTTGTTGACAACATATTACAATTTGAAGTTAATTAACTTATAAATAAAAGCTGTACAGTGGCGCGCGAAAACCTCCTTTTTAAAAAAGATTGCAGTTTTTTTACAAATATGGGCCTATAAATTATTTTTCCCCCTCAATCATAAATTAATTGTTATTATTATGTTTAACAAAACAATAAACGCTATAGAATAGCGTGCGGAATCAATGTTTTTGACTGTTTACTGCCAGGGGTAGAATAATATAATAATATAATAACCGTATTTGATTTATGTGGAAAAATATGAGGGGATCAACTAGATGCAACATGAGTCTCAAATACAAAATTTCAACTTTCTACGACATACCGTTTTTGATTAATCCGAAAAATACCAAATAGTGTCTCTTTGACACGGACGATCGCAACCAAATATAAGAGGTGCGAACAACTAGATGTTATAACAGTCCTAAATACAAAATTTTAACTTTCTAAGCCTAACTGGTTTTGAGTTTGCGACACAGATACGTCCGTCCGTCCGTCCGTCCGTACGTACAGACATCACGCCGAAACTAGTCAAAATGGATTCAGAAAAAGTCAAAACGGATATTTCCGTCAAAATCTGAGATCTGAAATTTTTCGAGATTAAAATACTTCCTTTTTACTCCTTGCAAAGAAGTAAAAATCGGTTCGGGTTTGGGTTTAGGTTCAAGAGGTTTAAAATATAAGGGTTTAAAAACCTATATTATTTAAGGTTTTTTCGGGTTTCGGCTCAAAAAGAATAATTATTAAAGTAACGCAATTTACTTGTTTACTTGACAAAATATTAATAGAACTAAAAACAATAATATTAATAAATAAACATAAATTTATTCATATAGGGATATCCAGAAAGTAAGGTAAAGTAAAGTAAATGGTTATGAATACTTTTACTTTACTTAATATTAATACAGTTTGAACTCAAAAATAAATTGGCACATTTTAATATTGCAGACGTTAGCTAAGCCACAAAGCCACATACGGAACATTTTATTCGCTCCCATTAAAAAATATTTTCTAAGATTACCCCTATAATGAGAAAATTTTGAAAAAAAACGGTTCGAAGTTAAGAAAGAAATTATATAAATTTTTTGTAAATACATTTTTTCTTAAATTAAGTTATTAGTATACTATGAACTCTGTGTGAAGGTATACTGCCACCTTAATTGCGAAAATGTATATTGATTTACCACCTTAAAATGAAACTGAACAACTGAATTAGATCTGTGTGATTTAGCAAACGAAAAACAGATAAAATGAAAAAGTGAAATTAAGTTAGTGTTCCGTGAAATATTCTCGTCAATCGTATCACACTGGCAATTTTAGCACACTCATCAAATTTTCAATTAATTGTGGAATTCAGTAAAACCATAGAAATGTTAATTAACTACAGTTGTATTGATTTGTAGTGCTTCCAGATTTATACGGAATTTACTCATTAATCCAATAATCTATTCCAATTATGTTGCATTAAAAATTAATGAAAATTATGCAGGAGGGTGCTAATAAAGGTCGCAAACAAAATTACAAACGCTTCAGCTGAAATATATATGATTTTGTTTTTGATATACTCAACGAAGTTTTGATTCATTACATGAGAGGCATAGTAACTATTAATACATTGCGGGCATTATAAAAATCTTAACACAATAATGAGTTATTTAGTATTGTACATAAATCAAAAAAATTATAAAACACACATTAATTAATCAATAAATAATACATTTTTATAGAAAATCAACTATCTATAGTTACTCATTAATATTTAATAATTATACAAAGACGCTATAATGCTATAATGGATGCTATTATTAAAGCGAGAGGGAATAATAGGCATTATAGCGAGTATAGTGTATTTTATCTACGACAAATATTGAAGTACAATATTTTAATAAAATAAATACCAATACGCAAATATTATGACATTTCCAAATATCACCATACTCGTATAGTTACATCATTAAACATTGCAATGTTTTCTAAAAATAATTTGCACGGAGAATTTTAGGCAAAGTAGTTTTTTGATTGGTGCAGAGGAGGGAATCATAACTATTATTATGTAGCAAACATCACACATTTGTTATCTTGATATCAAATGCAAAGCAAAAAAACATGTTACAAGAAATCATTTCGTGACTTTGGTTTTAAAATCGATCACCTCATATTTTACAATGATGTACTTATAGATTGTACTTACATAGCTATAGAATGAAATTTACAAAAACCTTGCAGTATTTAGTAAAATAATTTGTAAAAATTACTAAAACTCTTCTTTAGTCCTTATTTTTAGGGACTTAGGTTCTTAATTTGATCCCAAGGGATTATTTTTCATATTTAATCCCGTTGTCAAGGAATTGAATTAATTATTCCCGTTGTCAAGTAAATACGTGCTATTTGTTACAGAGTATCTATGGTAACAATATAAATATTTGTCATAAAATTTACTGTCAAAATTGCAAAATGTGTAATCTTTTAAACTATTTTGCATTCGTTTGAGGATGAAGTGCAAACAATAGCGTATATACCACAGGACTAAAGTATCTTTAATCCCTCAGGTGATTATTTCCCTCACCTTCGGCTCGTGAAATAAACTTTCACCCTCAGGATTAAATCATGCACTTTAGTCCCTCAATATATAATATACTATTTGTGCATTAATCAACCTATAATTATGGATTATAAAATGATAAAAATTAGATCAATGTTTTGGTAATAGATGTCACAGCAATTAATAATTTGCATTTATTGATTCACTAATGATTCATGATTGTTCATGTTAAATTTCAATTTGAAATTTTTTTTAATACAGCCAGAATCGTTCAAATTGTTAATTTTCTGGATTTACAGTGTAGCACCTTAATGTTCATATGTTGTACATAAGTCGTAGATAAAATTAAATATTATTTTATATTGAATATAGACAAGCAACAGAAAATTATTATATTTATCATATTGAATATTTTGAAAGGGGTATATGTAGGTATTTTTGTATTACAAATTTTTTGTAAATGGTACAAAGAGTCTATCTAAAAAAACTTCTGTCTACTGTTTCTAATTTCCTCAATATAAAAATATTCTATAAATAAACGTTGAAATAAATAAATAATCGCAGAACTTAAACAAGAAAACTACCTATTTGTTTTTCACAAAAAAATAGGACTTCGGAAAGTTTCTTTACTACTACCTATATTAAAAATATTATGTCCAGAAATTTAATTATTATATAGATCCAACAAAGTTAAGTTTAAAAATCAAATTCGCAAAGGAACAACACAAGCTATAAAATATAGTAGGTAAAGGTATACATTTACAAAGGAACCTTAGTTGCTTACATTACTTCAAAAAGAATTCCTTGTTACTTAAAAATTTCATAAATATGAGTACCTACATGCGAGTATCGCACTGTACCTAGTACAAACAATAACACTCATCATTGTAAAAGAAAATAGAACCAAGAGAAGGTATAGAATGAGCTATGACACAAATACAGAGTGTATTAAACTTCAAGTACATTATGTTAAGGATATATACATTTTGACATGCTTGTTACGGATCAAAAATTATTTTTAAAACTATTTTATTGTTGACTGCATCCCAGTAATTTTTTCTCCATTCCGTATACTTTTATACTACCAACAAGAAAAAAGTATGGAAATCGAACGGAGCTCAAAAGGGAATTTCTGATGAACTTTTCGGATGAATCTCGAACTAGACTTTAGACAAAAATGTATAATGTAATTCAGCCTTAAGCGAATCGAGTGCTACTTAAATTGTACCGTGTAAAAAAATACATAATTTTTCGAATTTCTGTAAAGTTCTTTTTAATCAGCATATTAAATTGTTTATTCTCATAACGTTCCAAGTTATTATAAGACCTGTATAAGTTAAACTCTTTAGTTAATGTTTACCGCATATTTGCTGATAAAAAAAATCCACCAATTTTTTTGTGATGGTGTTAGTACCTTTTATAGCAAACAAATCCGCAGGTCTACCATTTGTTGAATATTTCAGGACATGACAAATCTTTATGCGTTGGATTAAAATCACAGCCAAGAACAAGGTATAAAGGGCGGTGGCGGGAGGAGGGGTTGAAGTCCGGACTTACAACCGAAGTCTGGAGCTTTCAACGCCTTGAGGGATTACTAGCTAAGAACAGGTGCCCCCTACGCACAATGCAGGCCAGTAATCAGGGAATTTCTTTTGCTAAATACACAGGAATAATTTTATAGATGTCTTACACATAATAAAACATCCAAATTATTTGTATTTCCTCTTAAAGAATGATAATCAAATGGGAATGAAAATACAAATCTAGAATATTCATCATGGACTCGAATCGAACCGAAACTGGAACAAAAACTCTAACGAACCGTATCTACTTTAGTGAACCGAGAATCGTTGAAAAATATTTTGCAAACCTATAGCCGGAGGCGAACTGATGGTTGGAAACCGGTTCGGTTTATTAGTTGTTAAAATGCTGAAAATGGTTCTATTTTTTATAGTTAGTTCAAATTTTGTTTGATTTAGGAACTTATTATACATTTTAGTCCAAATATGACACAATTTTTTTTTAATATTTTTATTACTGCTTAATAAATTAATACTTGAATCGAATTTTAAATCGCTTTTCTGAAAACCGGTTATCGCATCTTATAAAATAGGTAATTTGAAATCAGGAACAAAACTGAACAGTGCACCGGTAACCGAATTTGAACTGTTATTTTGTGTGATTCGAGGGAAAATTCAAATATATAATTTTAGATTCGGCATAAATGCAATCACAGAAAAATGTAAAGAATGAAAATGCTAAGATGGTACTTACTGGTTTGTTTATTTAGTTCAGTTCAACCTAATTTGTGTACTACACTTGTGTTGACGAGACAGACAAACTAGTTGTCTTGATTTGAATCTTAAGCCGAATTTTCTTGTGACTAAAACTTTTGATGCAGTTTATTACACGTTAATTTTCTAGATTTGTATCTCCTGATGTTGCATTCTCCTGTGGATGAATATTCTAGATTTTTATTGTCTGGAGTTGTTGAAAGAATAACTAAAGACATATAGACATTCTATAAAGCCTTTTCCAAAATTGGGTATGGCAGCCTTACATACTGTGAGTCATAAGTATAATACGCGAAATATGTGATGGCCGGAAGGAAGAATTTTAAATTGGTATACAATATTAATCGAGCGGACAAAGATTACCATGAAATTTTTTGGCAGAAACTGCTTCGCTACCTTTAAATAGTGTTTATACTATTCGTCCAGCTCGGTTTTTCTCTTGCATCAGTTACGTTTAGGCGAAAAATAAGTTGGTGAATTGTGACTCAGCTCTGTGTAGAACATAGGCACATTTTTTCACTCCCTTACGTGCAGAGCTGGGCAGTAACTAACTACATTGGTAGCTAAGCTACTAGCTTAGCTACTTTTTACCTTAAAGTAGCTGTAGCTTAGCTACTTTCTAAAATTGGTAGTTTTTAGCTAGTTTAAAAAAAGTAGCGGTAGCTTTTAGATTATGAAGTAACTTAGCTACTAAAAAAGTAGCTTAGCTACCGAAAAATTAGCTTAGCTACCGAAAATCTAGCTTATAGCTACCAGTAAGTACGTTAGATTTTAAACGTAGCTCTACTTTTTGCTGAACAAGTGTAAACCTGATTATATTACATAGTTTGTATATTGTGATGTTAATTGTTTTAAGCAATACATGGATACGATACGATAATTTTTAAATGGCTGATAAATGTGACATCGGGGTATTGGGTAACTAAATGAACTGTAAACCAATTTAATATTTTAATTATATTTATGAATAAAAAATAACAAATGCATCTGATTTTACTACTTTCTTATGGTTTAAAAATATGAAAATACAACAGGCTCACGAATATTGTGAACTCATATAAATGAATGGAAATTTTGACCCTGAATAATAATAAAGGGAAATAGTTCTAAAAAGTAACTTGATATACTTTAAAAGCTACTTTAGTAGCTTGTAGCTTAGTTACATTTTTGGTGAAGTATCTAAGCTATTCAGTAGATTCCGCTATTTTTATTTTTTTTGCAAAGTAGCGAGTAGCTTAGCAAAGCTACTGTTTCGAAGTAGCTTGGCTGTCTATATGAACTGTACAGGTGCGTGCAGTTATCAGCAGTCAACTCATTCATGATTACTGGAGAGTACACCACAAAAATAATAATTCTGCATGAACATATTTGACATTTTCAATTCGTACTACAGTAAATATTACATTTCCAACCCTCCAGCTCCTGATTAAAAAACAAACCGAATTCCAAACCTATTACTATTCCATCCCTCCTGTACCGTCTCTGCTCCCATTCAAGGGCGCCACTCTCCGTGGGTAAATTCTACCCTCTTACATTCATTCTCCGTGTTAGTCTCCTGTCTTTTCTCCACCTCTTGGTACAGTTATCCGCTGTATTTATTCAGTAACGAGTAGATCCAGACCCTCTCGATACTCGGTTGTCAACGGGAGATTTATCTTGCAATAACGGCGGTTAAGTATCCAAGATGCGTTGGCGAGAGACGCGAGAAATGCTAGTCTGTTTTTAAACTACAATATTCCAGTTCAGTTCAGAATTAGTAGGTGACACTGTGAAAGCTATCCCTTTGAACTCACACGTCACACATTCTATCCAAACCACGGTTAAAGAATAATTAGGTTTACCGACTGGCCACGTTTAGCATTGACAACTCCGGTCACATGTTGTAATTAATTCATAGGTGTTCCTAGGTGTCTCTGCTGGTCACTATCGATACAAATTCATTCTGTCTATTGCTGCTACTGAATAGTATTTTTTAAATGTAATAATTTGTGCGTTATATAGTGATATAGAAATATATGTAAAATATAAATAACACGTAATCTTATTATTACATTAAAAGTAACAGGTAAATATTGCTGTGCAATAATGAAAAGTGTTTCAGAGAAACTGTCAATGTAGATGTAGGTTATTTTAATTTTAAGAGAAATAAGTAAAAATCAACATGTTTTATAAACTGAAAAATGAAGATGAGTAGATACTACGAGACTTTGTTCATATATTGTTTATTTATTTATAACGACGATCTCTCAGAAAATGGCAGATTTTCAAACACTTTGTCATAATTTTTTCGATCTAAAGGTAACTTATGGAACGTAGCCGCTTAGATATATCTAAATTACAATTTGAGGTACTATTTATAGTATTATAGTTATTTATTATATGTATAAGAGATAAGGTTTGATGTTTGTCTCCCGACGCGCAGCGGAGCTTAACAATCACACTGCGCTAAAATATGTTACTTCTATCCCGGGTATAATACAATATTTATTTCTATAACCACTAAAATATTTAAAAAATTAAGAAACATGAGCAAATCATACATATTTTTCAAATACATTTTAGAAGAGTAGGTCGTTATTTGTTCTAATGTTATAAAATTTGTCAAGCGTTGTAGCGTTGATTGGTGACCAAAATGACAAAACAATAACTGTTATTTTCTCAAGGGGTAGAAGTATTTCAATCCCTGGAGCTGAAATATGACGTTTCAGCAACTGACAGCAGGTATCAAATGTCATCATTTTATATAGGTTATAGAATTTTTTTTACATTTAAATCAGTGTCTATACAATATGACCTGATACAGCAAGATACACCTAGCTCCATTACACATTCTCACCGCTAGAAAAGATCATGTTAGCAAACCTAATTATTCGTTAACCGTGCATACACCTAAGGCACTAAAGGTTTTTAATGAAGTCCAACTGAATTTTAAACCTGCTTGGATTTGAACCTGAGTTGTCAGAACCACTGTCAGTCACTCATCCACCCAATAAAAAATGATCTAATTAAAGAACATATCATAGATAAAATTCTAGACAGCTAGCCGACCAAGTTTTGTTTTATCTTTCATATTCCAACATCGCATACTAAAATTCCCTCGCAATTCTCCATTAATCCCGCAGAATAAAATAATAATGAAAGAACAGAATTCATGTTCGATATTAATTTCCAACACGACCAAAAAAAAACCACCATAGGATAACACAACCCCCCACCCCCCTGAATTTCCCTCTACCAGTGGCGATGTTCCATTGTCGTTTGCTCGCGTCCAATGCCGACATTTGATTGTTTTCGTTGGAAACAAAGGCTAATTAAAACCAAATGTGATGCGATAGATTTATGCGCGGATGTTCGATGTTCAGCTGGTTTTTTCGTTGTTTAGTTCCCTTTCTGTGTAAAATTGAAACGTGTCGTGAAGTTAGGAGGCCGTGGAATTGGACGCCATGCGAGGTTGTTTGGGTTTTTGTTTTTGGCGTTGGCAAACATGCTAGGGGAATACTAGGATGAAATTGCACTAGGGTTTTTTTGCGGAGCGGAGATGCAATTTGTTCCATGGATTCATACACAAAGACAGAGTGATGGTTTCAATTATTAGCGACGGTCATTACATAATAGCAGTGAGTATAAAGATTATAGAGAAATAATGTATATGGGATTTCTGTAATAGAATATGGCGGAATTTTATACGAAATTATGCATCAGGACATGCTGCCACCTATTCGTGTAAGTTATAACTGAACGGGTGGTTTTGGTCTGCGCTAATGTCTGCAGCGTGGGATGTGCAGTGTTGTCAAATAATAACGTAACTCTACACAGCGGACGAGCAACAGAAAATTTCTATTGCTACTACTTGCTACTCACACACAATCTTTCCGTTCAGTCCGCGATTTTGAACAGTATTCGAGCATTGGGTCAGGCGTAAAATTATTAGAATTAAAATTGTACATTCATGAAATACTTACGTTTAACGATATAATATTATAAAACAGAGATAAATTAAATACCTATTGTAAATTAACACACTCGAAAATATCAATTTATGCACAATGTATTTTATTATTTAATAAATACAGGCTGTTTGAAATTTTAATTTCCGTTCGGGTCAATTTTAAAATTTAAATGAATATAGTTTTAGCTTGCATAAAAACAGCCTTTTGTACTATTTTTTAGTGTAATATTTGAGATTCTAAACAGTTCTAAGCGTTTGAAATACTGGTATTAAAATATTAATCATAATTTGCAGAAAGTAAAATTGGTTTATAAATCATGTCATTATTACTAAAAATCACTTGGGAATAAACAGTAAAATTTAAGAGACCAAACCAACTGAATTCATTAAACATAATGATATAATAATAGTGGAATCCCGGACATTATCTTAAATTTCTATAAAATTATAGATAATTCGATCTATAAGTTATAGAAAATCCCAAACTGATACTTATGGGTGAATTCTGTTCAAATCTGTAAGTGCTACAGATATGTAAAATTATAAATATGAAACAAAATCGCAATGAAATCTATAATCATATGAACATTTTTATACTTGTCAACAAACATTGATGTGATTTTGTTCATTATTTAAAGATTTACAAATCTGTAGCATTTACATATTTGAACAGAATCCACCCATTAGTCTTATAGATTTCGATAAAATAATATTCTGACTGTATGGTGTATGTCATGTCATAACATTTGACATAATGTAAATTTTTCTTATAGAATTTAAGTACAGTACTGTTAATAATTCCATATTAACAGATTCATAATTATTTTTTTAACATGTACAAATTATGAATTAAATTATTGTTGTACCTTGCATTTCTCGCTTTAGACGGTTTTAGGGCGAGATCGACATGCAATACAAATACAATCGAATTCAACTGACTTTCATCTGTCATCTGTCAAAAGTAGACCAATCAAAATGTAGGACCCTTAATTACAATTCAAAAATAAATCGCAGTTACGTTTAAATTAAATGTAATATTTCATGAATAACGAAAAACATTAAATAAAACAAAATTGTATTAAAATTACTTTAAAAAAAATTAATATATAAATGCTTTTTTTAAAGTGGCGTTTCCGCCGCTCCAAATTTTGGCCACCCACGTACGGGGGCACGCTCTGCATCGGCTCTGCACCTATGCCAGAATCGACCCTGCTATGCGTGTTTGTTGAACGATTGCTATGCGTTTGTTGAGCGATTGCTTTGGAAATTAGTTAAATTAATATTAATTAATAACAATCGCCGAAAAAATAATGTGTTTAACATGGAAAAAAATACAGATTTGCTGCCTAAAGCTCTGTTCGCACGGCGATCTTTGGAGATTCTACGGAGAGTCAAACTCCCGGCAAAGTCATGGCAAAAAAAAAGTTTTTTTCTTTCTTGTGATAATTGCGTGGTTTTGAAGCAATCAATAAATTATAAATTCTTCTTTTCCAAGACTCATTGATAATTTAACAAATAATTCTCACTAGAAAGAAAAAAAACTTCTTTTTTGCCGTGACTTTGCCGGGAGTTTGACTCTCCGAAGAATCTCCAAAGATCGCCGTGCGAACAGGGCTTAAGCTAGATTCATAGCCTCGGCTGCGCACTAGTCTATGAAACTCTAGCCGCGGCAGCAGATCTAATATTTTTTGCCTAGTTAAACAAATAACTATTTTGCTTGGTCCTCAGTAACAATCAACTTTACGTTGATAATTGAAAGCATAATATAAACTTTTCATAGTAGTCGTAGATAAATTATTTTATTGCCATAAGTATACTAAAAGTGACATTTCACCGATTGTCAACTGTAAATAATAAAATAGCACTTTTGATGTCAGTCGGCGAAAAACAAATTTGTTATTTATATTTTCGTGAAATTTTATTGATTCACCATAGCAACAATTACTTTTACTGCCTAGGCATTAAAAATAATATATACCACAGGACTAGCATTGATTGTTGTGTTGGCAGATGGAAACTAAATAATAGGCTGCAAAGTTATTTCCAATGAGTAAGAAACAAGAAAATTAAAATGAATTAACATTTTATAGCTATAAAACAGCGTTAACATCAACTTTAAATTGATACTTTGACATTTTGTGACAGTTTCTTTCTGAGTATAGTACCGAAACCATGCCGCGCACCACCCCTTATTTTCTATTCTCTTTGTACCACACCACGTGCTCTTCCACCAATGAATAGTTTACAACTTTTAAAACCATATTGACAACACTGTTCACAGAATAGGTTTCCGAAATAGTTCAATATTTTCTCGTTAGATGGCTATTGATGCCATCTTTAGGTGAAAGTTCGTAACTACTCAAAGTTCTGTGCTGCCATCTTCGAACAAAAGTGATCAAACACATAACAAAAAATACAATTACATTATTTCTCTATAACCTTTATACTCACTGATAATAGGGAAATTTAGTTATTCGCATGTATTAAGGGTATACTGACTATAAAATTAAAAGGGTTAAATCGCCCGAGGGATAAAAAATTATTTTACTTATTTTAACTCTTATCCGGGCTACCTATTTTACTTACTCCGACGTACCGGAGAGTATGACAGACAATATTATTTATTGTATATGTTTTAGTTATTTTATATTGCAGTTTGCAGGTATTTTACATTTTTAATGAAATTTAGGTTATACTCGTAGATACAAATATTGTTATGTTAAGCATACATTTTTGTATATAATTCATATTTGACTTAAGAAGTGTAATAACTTGATTAAGGTAAATTTTAGAGAAAATATTTGTAACTACTAGTGCCACTTCAACAACACTTTAAAACTTTTACATGGCTCATTTTGCACATGCTTTCTACACAAATTTCGGATAACCTATATAAACCTACAATGAAAATTATGTTACACAATGAAAATATATTTATATACATTCCTAATTGTCTTATTCTAAAAATGATGTCTGTAATAATAGTTCATTTTGCATAAAATTCATCGCAATTTGATGAATTTTGATATCTCTTCTTTCATTTCTACTGAAGATTAAATTTATTTCCAGGTTATCTTATTTAGCAGAAGGCAATCTAGAAACTCTAATGATTCTATTTATATATTTTTTATGCCTATTGCTTGTCCTATTTGCAGAAATTTATGCAGATAAAGTGCATAAAAATTACTATCTGAAAACGGTTTCGAGCGCAACCTTAAAACCTTTAAATTTTAAAAATTTTCGATAGAAATGAAAATTCAAAATTTGATGATTTTTTTATTTAAAATGAGGGATATTTCTTGTAAAATTACTATGTACCGCTGTCGAGACACTATAGCAGATAAAGTGTAATTTTTTTGAAAAATATCGTATTATTCCAATCGACAAAAGAGTTATTGGTAAAATACGAATTTTAATGGTTTTTTAGACTTTTCATTATTCACAACATGTCCTGAAAATCTAAAAAGATAATATATATATATATATATATATATATATATATATATATATATATATATATATATATATATATATATATATATACATATATATACAGCTTATATAGTTATCAAAATTTGGTTGATAAAGCAATTGAAATGAGCGAGTTATGAATTTAATAATACTACCTACTATAACAATAAAATTGGAACATTTTTTTGCGATGAATATTAATTTTGTTTTTCTTTTTGTTTCAGGGTGTCCAGTTCATCAACAATTCACTGACAATCCTCTGAAAAAATTCAGTAAGTAATTAATTTAATAGTACAAAACAATCGTTTCTTTTCTACAGCAAACTACAAATTTGAGTTTCCAGTGAAACTCTCTTCCAACTATTTAGTTCGCTCTTTAGCATTTAATTCCACGCTCTCAAGAATTTCTTAGTCGGAAATGATCCGTGTTCTTTAATGGCGCGTTTTGCCAGAAATCACAGCTTCCGTCTTGCGTGTGGGGGGGAAGGAGTGTAATTTATGAGGTGCGCGAGAGCAAAAGAAGTTCTTGGCGTCTCTTTGACTTGACATCAATTACCACGACGAATATTTTCCAGGGTAAATTGCATTTGCTGACAATTCTGAGAAATGGATCACTATTACAGGAGGGAGGGGGGTTATTGATAGTGTAGACGAAATTTGACCTTGTATGTGAAAGCTCATAAATATTAATTAAACGTGATACCTTGCCTAAAATAGCGTTTATACGATTAATATGTAGTATTCTAATGTGATAAGTGATAAGGTTATAAATGGATTACTGGATAGCTGAGTGTAATAATGTGACTGACTGTGGTCTCTACAATTTAGGTTCGAATCCAGTCAGGTCTTCACTCCTGGTTAACTGAAAAAAAACTTCCTTTGTGTTGTGGTCAGTCCTATAGCCAGGTAAAAATCTTAGAGTGGGCAACTGAAATTTTAGGGTGGAATGAGCGTACCATTTTTTTGGGACATCCGGTATACTTGTAGAAACATCCGCACAAAATATCATGTTGATTCACTACTATTAAAAAAAAATTGACATCTCCCGAAAAATTGCGTAAACATACGGCAACGCTGCATGGATCGCATTCTATAGATTCAAAAATTAAAATATTGGGGACGATGTTGGGACTCAAATTAACCTGTGATATCACAAGCAAAACTGTCAATGTTACATTTGTTACTGTTATTGCGTTTTTATCTTTTAAAATAAAAAATTGTATTACAAATTATTGTTAGCAACATATTTATAGAGTATTTACGAGATAAAAAGCTGTATAATATAACATAATCATCCTAGTAAGTTCCAATCATATTTCAAAAATTCTGCTCGACTTGGAATACTACGTTGTCTCATACTGTAAATAAACATTTTATTTTTATTATTTTATTAATCCCCGGCGTAAAAATAATAACTTTCATCGATATTTCTTTACATTTATAATAATATATTATTTACTACAATCATACGACTCATCTAAAATAGATAAGATTTTATTGTTGTGAAGTTCTTTCCAGGGCTAAATGACATTTAGAAATCTTCTGTCATTGATAATAAATTATTATAAATGGACATAAATATTTTATCTTATACCAGAATAAAATTATTTATAATGCAGTGAGTGTTAATGATCGTTATAGAGGTAACAGGTACATCAACAAATTTCTTGTATGCCACATGTTTAAGTTATAGAAATCTGTGTGTTTCTGAAAACTTTTGTCTCCCACTATATGACCAGTTCTTCTTTAATCATTGTATTCAATAAATGTCAAATGACAGAAATATGTTTATTTTATAAATGAGGTTTGTTAGCAATGGCCTTGTTATAGGCCTTTAATGTTCTATTTTACGGCCTATAAATAGTTCGAAAAATGTCACTTATGTTTTTTTAAATGTAGGTACTTACTTAAAATAGATAAATCAAAATTATCTGCTTTATAGTTTGAATAAAAGTATTGAATAAATCAGAAAGACAAATTAATGTGTATTTCTTTTACTAATTAATGAACGACAGAGCAATGAATTAAAATCCTTCAGTGGAAAAAACAGGCGATTTTTTTCCGGATTCTGGAATTTTCGCATTGGCGCAATCAGTTCGGTCTGTTTCAATTAATATGCAAAGTTGGCGCCGATTCAAGCAGATTGATTTTTCAGGAAAATTGATGACTTGATTTTGATTCCAAGTGTTCCTTTGAAAATTGATGCGTTTTTTTGTGCTTATTGCAGCCTGTTAATCAGGATCGGTTGATAAAAACATTTCATTTCGATACCGATACGACTTCGCGTGAGATCTGATCGAGTTTCAGTTTGATCTTCAATCTGTTCGCTCGTCAGGTGTTCGTTTCATTTTTAATTGGACGACGACACGATTTGTTTTGCTTTATTTTTACCCTTGACCAGAAATTTACTTCGGAAATTTTACATCGTACTTCGGAAATTATACTTCCCGATCAATAAAAGTGCTGAGATTATTTGCAAACCTTATTTTGATCGTAAAGAAGATATTTGGAATTAAGTCTAAATTTGTTAATTTGCTAAATTAAACCCGTCATAGAAAAAGTATCTTTAAAATGGTTTTTCATTTACACAAAAACAAATTTAATAATTCGAGAAATAACAATTTTAGCTAACTCAATACACATACGAACTAAAATTTTATTTAATTATGAAAATAGTATCTTCCTAATTTTTAAAAAGTATTCTGTATTTGAAATACTAGTTTTGTAGTTTTACATTTTTAACGTAAATAAATTATGATTATTCACATCATCTATCATCTGTCACAAAACAACTAATAAAAATGCAGAATATTGACACATCACAGCGAATCAAAATCACTAGTCTTGATTATTTTGTACTAGTAATAAGGTTGTGTGTCGACTATTCACTACTATACTTGATTTAAAAATAGTCCGGCAGCTTAGTGAAATTATTTTGCAATTTGAGTCAAAAGCAATTTCTTTTGGAGGCATCTCCGTCATTTTTAATTTTTTTTTGCGTTTATCTTGCAAATGGTTTACATTACGAAGAAGACTGTTAAACTGAAATGTAGAGCACAAAATTATATATTTTTTTGTGAATGACATTGTTTGCTTGAAAATCGAGAAAATATATTTTGTACATTTTCAAACTATTTATAATGTAGTTTTTTTGTCACATCACAGGAAAATGGCTGTAATATTTTATCGGATAAAGATAGCGACTTCCGGTTTTAAGCATTCGTTTTCTGATACATTTCTCTATAAAAACATAATTTTTAGAATTTTGGGAGCTCTGGTGTAACCACAATTTATTTATATTCTACGAGAAAACAAAATAAATATTAGTCATTTTTGTGTTTATTCATCTGTCATTTCTAAACGGATAATAATACCGACATCCTGGTTTCAGCATTCGATTTGTCGAACTTTTTTCATTTAGATGCGCATTATTTCAAAAATTTATGAGGGCATTTGTTGAGTCGAAATTTAAAGAATTTAGATATATTTATTCATATTTTGAGTTATAAGGGATACCGGTGGTTAAATGCGCTCGAATTACATTGTTGAATAATCTTGACAAGAACTGAAATTTCATATATTTGTTAGTTCTATTAAATTTTATCTTTTTAATGCACATTATATTATCAATTAGCTCTGTAATATGAATTGGAAAATCACATTCTTAATATATTTTACAAAATTCCTTTTGACGTGTACTTAAAGTTATTTACCCAGTTTTCATTTTAAAAGACAGAAAAAACATAGGTAACACTATTGAGCTACTATCGTATATTTTTTGTTGCTTCGAGCGATAAGGAGCAACAATCAATTTGAACAATTTTTTTTCGTAATTAAATGCAATTTTTTACAGTATAATTGAATTAAATTTGAAAAAATAAGACAGGAGATCAATAGAGAAATGTTCACAATGAAGTAAGGTGCATTTAAACGATAAAATCAAATAGAATTTAATGCCCAAGTGCAGAAATATCAAATTTTAATTTTTGTTAGGATTTACATTTTACAACAATTTAATTCCAACGCTTTTGCTCACCGGTTTTCCCCTTAAATTAGCTGCAGTTTTCAGCTGGAGTAAAACTTCTGGCTTTCAGTTTTGAAAACTTATACCACCGACTGTGGTCTGATAACTCAGTTTAAGTGTACGAAAATTTGTCTTGTGGTGTTACTGTTCACTAGCAACCATGAATCACACGTTATAATGTCTATTCCGATGACTGCCACAAATACTTTTTCTCATCGCCAAAAAACGTGTGCAGTTACTCACCGTAAATTCACGCCGGGACACTTGAACTGGGGTGCTTATTACAAACCTAATTCATATTTATTATATAAGTAATTTTGTCTTACATTTTATGAATCATATAATCTAATTAAAACAATCTTTATTACCAATAATTATATTTATGCCTTCTTCTTCTTCTTCTTCTTCTTCCGTAATATTTTTTTCATTATCATCACTCTGAGAGAGCACATCACCATCAACTACTAATCACATTAGATGTGTTTCTGCAGCAAAACAGCAGTTCTACCACCACACCGGCACTAAATTCACCACATTACAACATAATGCTTTGTCTGTGAGTATTGTGTGCTGTTGGTACAATGTACAGGGTGTGTAGACTTCGTAGATAATTCACGATAATCAGATTAGCTACGGTTAAGTTGCTGCAGATATCGAAGCGAATGTTGGACAGGTTTGCTTGGTTGTGAAAATTTGGTGATCGCAAATGATATTTTGTTACTATAGAACCTATTTTGTTTTCCAAATCGTTGTGGGTAGAAACAATAACAAATTATTTAAAAAATTGTTTTTTACATATTGTAAAAAATCTCGAAATGTTTTCACGATCCCATTAGTATGTATACCCATTTCCTTTTTGAATAGGAAAAATGATGCCAAAAATATTTTTTTTTATGTGGACACCACACGACTTGTAAGCCTATTAAACTATTCATACCTTATTATCGCAACCAAAAATAGGATGTGTACAACTAGATGCTATATGGGTCTTAAATACAAAATTTCAAATTGCAGAAAATTCCAAAAATACCCAGAGTAAAGTGGACGATCGCAACCAAAAATATGAGGTATCAATAAGATGCAACATGAGTCTCAAATACAAAATTTTAACTTTCTACGTCAACCGTATTTGATTTATGCGGAAAATACCAAAAATACCTAGAGTAAAGTGCCCTTTTGACACGGATGATCGCAACCAAAAATAGAAAGTGCACAACTAAATGTTATAACAGTCCTAAATTCAAAATTTCAACTTTCTACGTCGAACCGTATATTTAAGTTATGCGACACACATACGTCCGTACGTATACAGGTTGGTGGAGGTGAAATGCGACCATAGGGAAATATATGACAATGGAGTTATCATGCTAGGCATCTTGATTTACATGAAATAAGTACTGTCAATGTCAAAGTAGCTGTCATATTACTGAAATTTTTATTTTCATTAAAATATTTTCTTTTCATAATAATGTATGTGTACGAGCAGAACGAGAAAGTTTACATGCACTTTTAGATTTTATTATTATTTCTGTTATTGATTACTCTTTTTGCCACACAAATTCACACTACTACAAAATATATCAAGATACCTGGCATGAAAGTTCGATTGTCATGTATGTTCCCTATGTTCGCAATTCACCTCCACCAACCTGTAGACGTCACGACGAAACTAGTCATAATGAATATTTCCGTCAAAATTTGAGAACAGAAATTTTTCGCGATTACAATACTTCCTTTTTACTCCGAACAAGGAAGTAAAATGAAAATATTCTTTTAAATTCTTTCCGCAGAAAGAGGACAAATTATCGCATTTAAGGACAGAAAAGCATACTTTCGGTCAAACTCGTAGATTCTCCCATATTATACAAATAACTTTTTTCTACGATCGATATCAAAAGTATTTGGACTGCATTCAATTGTTTGCTTGGAAATGAACAATAAAGACTACCGCGCACTAGGGGCAACTTAAAAATCACCACAACACATTGAATTATATGAGGAAGCGCGCACAGGCAACTATATCATCAGAGCAACTAAAAAATTAATAATTAGTGAACAAAGACATTCTACTTCAGTAACATCCATCTTGTACAAGACAAGTTGACAACTTCAAGTGCAAGTACAAGTTCACGGCAACTGTCTAGTCGATAGTGCGTAGAGCTCAAAGCTAGTAACACTTTTTTAATTGAGCATTTTTTAAATAGGTCAACTTTAAAATAGTTAGTGCGCGGTAGGCCTTATTGCAAACCATTGTTGAAATTAATGCACATGTGAGTTTATAAGTGAGAAATTTCGGTGCACCATTGTCAAAAGGCGTCCCCTGTCCCCTAAAATGTTCTTTCATTCGTCGTAATGATCCAATTGATCGCAAAAACGATCCCGAAGATCAAAGTGATCGTACTCCCTGCGATCTAGTTTGTATCAGTAACAGGCAGTTTATTCAAGTGAATTGAATTAACCGGACAACGTTCACCCACCGGCAGATATGTTTGTGTTTGTTGTTTTGTTGAGCTACTTGAATTTTATTACGCAGTCCAAGTTAACGAGATGGGCCTCTTAATAAATGAAATGTAAATTGCTTAGAGTAAACAAAGATCTTACCAGGAAGTGCAGTCCAAACATCGAATCGTAGTTTGGAAAACTGAAGTAAAATTGCCGTGAAATTTCATTAGAGAACATTAATTAATTATTAATTGTTTGAAGTTATTTACATGGTTTTTGCATTTATATTTTTATAGGTCACAGTAATGAGACTGCAAATATAGTTAATTATTTATGTCATAATAAATTACAGATCATTCAACCGTAAATAGAACTTTAAACGTTTAAAATGTTGCCTCTTCAACCACTCCCACTTCGGAAATTATACTATAGTATGATGCAGTATTTGTATTATTTATGTATGCATGTACTAATAATGTCTGACACATAGGAAACTAGTACAAGGGCCAATTTTAGGGTGTGAGTCATGTAAACAAAATAGTTTAGAGGAAACACTTGTCTGACAGCACAAACACCTCATTTCCGGAAACGGACAGACTTTGTGCCTAGCAGACCAGACGTTCTCAACCGTCAAAACAAAGATAACATCAGAAAATTTTAACCGTTACAAAATTAAAAATTTGTCACGATATAAATTTTACGAGATGATCATTCGAATAAGTATGTAATTTATGTAGCAAGTACGCAAAATAGAGCTTAATTTCACACATGGACACGCTACAGTAAAAAAATACTGTGTGTGCCTTGCGAAATAGAGGCGCTGCTATTTTGTGGCTTGTATGTAAGTAAAGAAAAAAATCAATTTTGAGGCTACAAACGTTCCACACGTTCTTTATTTTGCGTCGCATGTGTGTGTCTTCTGTGTGTCCTTGTGTAAACAGGGTTTTACAGGACGAATCATTTTTAATTAAATAAGTTCTCAAAACTCAGTTTGTGTACGTATTACATATAAATTTTTGAGTAGGTATATGCTCTCCAATTTTGTTTAGACCATACACCAGTATACAAAATTATACTAAAACATAACTTAAAAATAAAATTTTGAATAACGTAGGCGACGAAACAAGGAAAATCAGTGAAAATAATCCCATAAAATGTAAATAACTGCTCATTGCTTAGGTTACGTCATATTAAACGACAGGATCCACTAAAATATTATTTTGCGAACTCCATCGATTTTGGAATGCATATAGGTAAATAGGTACTAAAAAATTATTTTTGCACTTCCAGGACTACAACTCTTCTTTAGTCTTTATTTTTCGGGACTAACTTTCTTAATTTGATCCCATAAGGGATTATTTTTCATATTTAATCCCGTTGTCAAGTAATTGAATTAATTAATCCCATTGTCAAGCAAATATGTGCTGTTACCAGAGTATCTATGGTAACAATATAAATATTTGTCATAAAATTTACTGTCAAAATTGCAAAATATGCGTAATCTTTTAAAATATTTTGTATTCGTTTGCAAAACATAGCGTATATACCACAGAACTAAAGTATCTTTAATCCCTCAGGTGATTATTTCCCTCACCTTCGGCTCGTGAAATAAACTTCACTTTCAGGATTAAATCATGCACTTTAGTCCTTTAATATATAATATACTATTTTGCACAATTGTTCTTTTTTATCAACTTATTATGCCTGTTTCCAAGACAGTATGTTGATCTTACCGGTTGCTAGGCTTAACAAAACGGTAAATAAGACAACATTGTCTTCCATCGGTAAACTGTCCTTACCTTTCTTGATACTTAATATACTATTATTTAATTATTTTATTTTATAAGCTTCATTTGACATGACAGCTGTCAAATTATGCTTTTGCCGATTTCCTATTGCGTTGGAAAAGAAGAATTTAAAATTCACTAATAGCTTTAAAACACTTAATTTATATTTTCCAGAGTCATGAAAGAATCCTCAAAGAATCCATGTGTGAACAGGGCATAAGTAATACAAGATATTAAACTGGTCAAAAATCAATCATGAATTTTGAACTGCATAATAAAACTATTATCTTTATTAAGATCATAAAACACCATAAATAGTACAGTTGTTTTGATGCTGTATTTAAATTAAAGTTTGACATGATTCTACATGGCATTTATGTACACATGTACATTCATTACGTTAAATATATTTGAGTAATAAATTGCAATAACACCCGAATAAACAAAATGTGACAACAATATCAACAAACAGTTATGATTTACATTGATTGCACCAAAATAATTTAATAACATTGGACATCAAATCACCTAAATATTACAGCTTTTAATTTTACGGAAAAATTTTGACTACCACTGTTAGGTAAACAAAAAAGTCAAGTGAGAAACAACACTTCAGGAGAGCTACAGGTACTGTATAAACAAACACATGCACACGTATCACCAACACACTCACAGAGAGCGAAGGTAAAACGTCAACATCTGCGAGACATCGAGGTGGCTATGGTGAGCGTTACTGTAGTGGGGGGAGGGCAGGGTGTTCCGGTTGACCGGAGCTGAAACCGTTAGCACGAGCCAAACAACTGAAGGAAGCACAGACATCCTGATTTGATAATTTAATTGTTAGTTTGGGTCATTGATTTTATGGTTTTGCTTTTCCTGCGATGACAAAAAAGAAGTAATACAAAAAATTAACTAAGAAATGTCGGAAAGTCGAAATAAATAATTGCGGAATGTTTCGATTTTGAGTTCAGGCGAAATGTAGGTGAACATTTTTCGTGTATAACAACAACAAAAATTAGCACCATACTATAGAATTCAGCAGATATCTTATTTCTGTTTTTATTTTTAGTGCCTATTGCAAAGTTTCTAAAAGTTATTGTAAGTATTTTTTGTCACAACATGTGCACGGAAAATGAGCTGAAACGTGCTTGTTTCTAGGGAGCAAAACGCGTTTACCGCGGGTACCGCTTCTCGAAAATAATCGAGAGGGAGCAAAATATTTCTAGGGAGCAAAATACCTCAAGGGAGCAAAAACGCGTTCTTGCTCCCTCTAAACAAGCACGTTTCAGCTCATTTTTCTGAGCACTCGTTACAAAAATTATCGTATGCACTTCGGGAGAAACGCTTTTGCTCTCTCAGGTGAATTGACAGCACTCGACTGATTCTCGGGCTGTCTTTGGCAGCCCTCGATTCAGTCTTGTGCTGTCAATTCACCCACGGAAGCAAAATCGAGTTTTCCTCCCTTGGTGCATAATGTACTATTACATTTTTGACAATCTAGTTTCCCTAGTAATATTGTAGGTTTGCATCTTCTTGCATTTATGCCTAATTTAAAAATTCTAGATTAAAATTTTAGTGTCAATGAATCTTTTAATGCAGGCATTTTATTACTTATAATTTATAAATATTCTAGATTTGCATCTTTTGGTGTTTCATTTTCCTTGAATATTCTAGAGATTTAATTTGTGGTATTGAATTGGCACCCATAACAATCATTTGAAATTTATCTTTGACAATTCCACTCATAGTTTTTCATCCAATCAAAACACAGTATTTTGCTGAATTGTACCAATCACAGACGAAAATTACAATGACAATTTTCACTAGTGAAAATTGCCGCGAAGCGTTGCTTAGATATTATGTCAGTTGATGATTGTTTTAAAAATACATAACTTTTTTTGGAATAAATAAAATAATTCGAGAAATTGTCAAGCCGAATGAATACCTTACGTGACTATGATTTTTTGATAATTTTTGCCGTCTGGTCACTAATGGTATTATATATGAAAATAAATTTATTTAATTATAGCACTTCAATCGAATTACTCAAATACCTGTCTGCTACTTGTTTAATATACTTTTATTTTGCTGTGTGATTTTAATGGTTAAGCTCTTGTTACAATAATTTTAGTTTAGTTCCTGCTATTGTCCTGTAGGCTCGTTTTAAATTGGAAAAGAATTTCGACGCATCTGTTCTGTAACAAAATAATATTCCTTTCTCCCTAAATCACGGTTTCAATAAAACCTAAACATCCCTAAACTCGAACAAGAAAAAACTCAATTTTAAACTAATGTCTTATTATTAGAAATTCCGGTAGCGAAAGAGAAAACTCAGCTTGAATCGGGAGAAGTTTATCCGTTGATTCAAATTCCAGCGATTTGGCGTGTTTTATCGCTGACGAGTAGGTTGGGAGGAGGGGGTTTAACAACCCTCTGTTCACTGTTGTTGGTTCATTTCGTTCACCTGCTAAAGGAAAAAGCGATAAATGCGGCAAACAGACTTCAACTTTTGCTCTTATGCTTTTAAACTCTTAAATCGATTAATTCATTTGCGAATAATGTGGAATCTTATCACGTTTGAACTGTATCAGAACCGTAAAAGGGTAAACCGTAATTTTAGCAACTTCTTTATATTTATTTGCCAGACAAAACTGTAGATAAATTTATAAAATCTGACGTGGCCATCACACAACCTTCCGCCATATCTAGACTTTAAACAGAAATGTATACGTACAATCCGGTGTGCATTTAAAATATACAAATAAAATATTCAAACACAGAAATTTGCATCACCTGAATAAAAAGATTCATTCACAGGAAAACTCTGCTGTGTCTAAGCCATCCTCCGTTCAATTACTACATTTAATATCTTACTTAGGACTTATATAGCGCTAGTATGCCAACTTGTCACCCGTCTCACCTGTCAATATTTTTTACGCAGAAACAAAAATCAACCGATCATGAATTACAAGATATCAACGTTTTATTTGATAAATTTATTTTTTAAATTTTACTGCAGTTCTTTAATGCTACCAGATAAAGACAATTTGTTTATAAAGTAAGTTGCAAATAACTTTTCCTATTATTCTTATTACAAATAAATACTATATTTTTCCAAATTTATATACAATTTTGACAATTAACCTTTTCAATCTTCAAAAAATATCACTTCCGATGAAGATATTTGTACCAAAATCTAAGGAGCTCTTCCAATTTATATACAAATGTTAAATACCAAATATCAAAATTTTCGGGTAATTCGTATTTGAGTTATGCGACTAACACCCCTTGACCACACACACACACACACACACACACACATACACACAGACATCATCGTGAAACTATCAAAAATGAGTTGTAAGGACCCTAATTCGTGCTCATCCACTAAAAATTCACCACCCGATTTTTTGCATGATTCCAATACTTTCCTTTAAAATAGGTATATAAATAAAAATCTAAAATATTCAAACATAGAAATTCACATCACCTGAATCAAAAGATTCTTTTGTGTTGAAGTCATTCTTTTATGACCCGTTTCACCTGTCAATATTTTTTACGCAAAAACACAAATCAACCGTTCATGGATTACAAGATTTCAACGTTTTATTTGGTTGCATTTTTTAAATTTTACTACAGTTCTTTAATGCTACCAGATAAAGACAATTTTTTATAACGTTATTTGCAAATATCTTTTCTCCTTATTTTTATTACAAATAAATACTATATTTACCCAAATTTATAGAATATCTTGACAATTAATCTTTTCAATCTTAAAAAAATATCACTTCCGGAGAAGATATTTGTACCAAAATCTAATGAGCTCTTCCAATTTATATACAAATGTTAAATATAGCAAATATGAAAATTTGTTGGTAATTCGTATTTGAGTTATCCGACTGACAGAAATCCGGCCCTGACTACATACCTACACACATACACACACATACATACAGACATCGTCGTGAAACTATCAAAAATGAATTGTAAGGACTCTAATTCGTGCTCATACACTTAAAACTCACTACCCGATTTTTAGCATGTTTCCAATACCTTCCTTTATAGGTATGGCGGAAAGTAAAAAATTGTAGTTTACAAACAATATGATACATAATGAGCGAAGAAAGTTTGAGTGACAATATCGACGCACGAGGCTTGCCGACTTCGGAAATCTCACGAACTTTCGATCGAATAGATATGAACTGTCACTGTCATAATTATAATTTTACGTAGAATCAAATATACCACGATCATGTAATACATGATGCAGGATTTTCAATAACAAGGATATAAATTATATTTTATTTTTTAAATTATACCACAGCAATAGTACCTACTACTTACTAAGAAAGGTTATGTCCTCAAGTTATTGTTATAAACCACACAGTTCCCATTCGCATCATATATCTTACATAACACAGAACAAGTAACCGATTACATCCCTTATAAACCAGCCTAAAAGTTTTTGTCGAGATTAATTCGTGAACCGCTTCCTTCCGGTCACCGGATTCCGGATCCGGTTGCAGAAATAACATCAAAGCGTCGGGCAAGTGCCACAAACACCGGATTCAACTTTATCTGCTAATTTCACTTGTGCCGTGCGCGAGTGTTGGTCGCTGTTTAACTTGTGTTACATTCACATTCGGTTTAATTTATTGTTTGTGTGTTTCGCGTTTTGCTGGCGGGAAAAACACATTCTCTGTTGACATTTTCTTCTGCTTTTTCGTTTTGGAACACGGAATTTTGAATATGCGGAGTTGGAACGTTTCGGAGAAATTTTAATAAATCTAAATATGGAATGGAAACTACTACCAATCCATTTAAACTGGCTTCCGTTTCCGTTGTGTAACTAAAAATTAAATGTATTGAAATCGAAATCTCTGGTCACAATAAATTTTGTCAGCAGTGTAACCAGCAATAATAAGAAAATTGTATTAAAATTTGAACTGCATTCACAGATATCTTATCTATCTATATAAATAGGATAGGTCACCATTGGGATCTTGGAAACTATTAGGAGCTACGAGGTCGGTTAAATGGGCAATGTTGTACAGTTTTTAGTGCATATTTAAATTCCGTTGAGAAATATTTAAAATTCTGAACAGTTTGAAAGTTATTAAAAAAACTGAAAATCGTGATTTTAAAAAACGTTAAATTACTCCGTTCTTATAAAAGATACAAAAAAATGTTTCGTATGATGAAGGTAATAATAGTATCTTTCTTATTTTAAATAGGTGCCATATTTAATTTTTACATGGTTGAATAGATTTTTTTTATCTGTTCAACGATGTATTGCTTTGTATGTTTGAATTACAATTTATTATAAATATTAACATTTTCTGATGTTGCATTTTTTGTTTATGAATATTCTAGAATCTAGATATTGATGAATTATTTTTTAATAGTCGTAGATATGATATGACCAGTGAACTTTATACTACCTAGAAAGATTGAGGCAAGTTTGTATTTAAAAATGGGTAGTATTTTGCCCATGTTCTATATGAGTTAGACATTGCGAGAGATACGTCACAAATGCTATACGCCATAAGTTTATCTTTCTCTTAGAATGCCTCACTGCTGCCGTTTTATTCTGCGCTGCGGCTTTCTTCCAGGTACTTTAGTATACAGGATGGTTTTGAAGTTAATATCATAAATTTAAAAGTAAGTAGTATGGCATGTGTAGATTACGAAACAGAAAGAATTTTATTAAATAGTCAAAAAATTTCGTTGCCACTGCCACTGGGTGGAATAATTATTGTTTCATTAAAAATAATTAAATTTTGTTTGTTTATTTTACTAGTATTATATAATTTAAGATGTTGATTAGATACCTACTTCTATTGTTTGTGTTTAATAGGAAAACGAATCCAGTGCAGTACTACAAAAAATGCTGCTGGTAAACTACCCTTCATTTTTCGAATTTAAAAAAATCTTTCTGTTTCATAATCTACACATATCATACTATACTTACCCTTAAATTTCTGTCATTAACTTCAAAACCACCCTGTAGTTCATTGGATATTACCATTGGATATTACTGTCTAAAAACCGCATGACCGTCCATCAGTGGCGGTGCGTCAGATGAGGCAGGTGAGGCTGAGCCTCACCGCGTAAAATCGTAATTTTAATTTTTTTATTTTTATTATAATTTTATTTATCTAATTTATTTTTTATTATAAATCGACTACATATTTATTTAAAAATAATTATTGTTGCACAATAATGCAAAAAAAAGTATTTAAATAGTGTTATTTTCGCGCGAATTATAAATAATGTGTACAGTGAGGCTGCTGCTGCAACGGTTGGTTTCATTCATTGTCAGTGCGACCGAGCGACGTGTGTGTATTCTCGTATGTTCATGCGGTGGAGAGGCATTGAGAGAGGCTAGGGAAATATCGTCTGTCTTCGCGCAAGGCACACACATACACAGCGCACAGCCTCGCATAGCCTAGCGCACACAACTAAATACACGTGAAGAAACAAAGTTTATTTTTACTATGTTGTTAATTGCTTGTCTTATTTATTGTTGTGAATGCTATATTATAATTAGTTATGTTTTGAAACTAATAGTTTCTAATCAAAATTATGAATAACCAATAAGAATAAATGTAAAATCTAACAAATAGAACTTGTAATAGTTTTATCAATATTTAAATAATAAACAATGACATCATTCAACTACTATTCAACATTTCTATATTATGAACAAATAAATAAAATTATATCAATTAAATTTTTATTATAAATATTTAATATATGGACAATAAGAATCATAATAATCAAGAACAGATAAAATTTGTTCGCCTCACGCTTGAATGTTGTTTTGCCGAGAGCCGCAGAACGCTAGTCGCGTGTTTTTGAATGTTTTTTTCTATTCAATTTTCTATTATGTTACCTACTTTATTTAAATATGTATGTACTTTTTTGGACGTACTAAATATACTCTTGTGCGTTCGAGAAAACAAAATTTTAAACATATTATCTGCTGTTTTTACGATTATAGCGTTTTATCTTGACTCACAAAAAATTATTTATTTAAGTAATGAAATAAAGTTCTATTGTTTTATTGATTTTATGCGTAAAAAATTGATTTTAGAACGTTTCATTGAAATTATGATACTAAGTATTTAAAGGCGTTTAAAGCATTTGACCTTGAACCAAAAAAAAGATTGCCTGCGGCGCATTTTTTTTTAGCCTCACCTAACTTAGGAGTCACGCACCGCCACTGCCGTCCATAGCATTGTTGTAAAGTGATCGAAACATATAAGAGTGAGAGAGCATGAGAGGTCGGTTCTTGAAGTGTATGGCGGGTTGCATTCTGATAATAAAAACGCATATGTAACGTCGTAATAACAGCTGGTGCACTAAAATGCATTATTTAATGTCTTATTACAAAGTAATTTGTTGTTTACTAAACGTCAGACATCATTGACATTACAGGTTAACCAAATGCCGATTTATGTCAAAGCTGTCAAAGCGTCTCCACAGTTATGAACTAAATGCAACCCGCAATACATCCTCGGTGTCCTCTCACTCTTATATGTTGCGATCATAAACAAATGCCACATGAGGTATCTAGACAGTATAAAATCGATGGATATTACAAATAAATAAAAGAACGCAACTTCGCGCTAGGTACAGATAGGATAACTTCCGTCTAATATTGGGCACCCCTGTTAATCTTAATCATGTTTAGCTCATGTACGCGTAACATGCGTCCACTTAGTGGGTCCAGGGTAGGGGGGATTGTTGTCTCTCTCTTGCAGGTTACAGGCCCGGGGCGCCAAGTGAAGCATATTCACAGACCACTAGCTTAGCTTAGCCTACTGTGATCTGCTTTCCAGGAGATATCAGAGGCTTGGAGTTGTCGCCTCGGGCTGTAATTCTGTGATCATCATAACCGTTCGGCCAAATAGCCGGAGTGGGGGAGGTAGCTGATAATGGGGGATCTTAAAATGAACAGATGCGGTCAATTTAAATTAAGGTGAAAATGTAGGAGAACATTAATTATCTATATATGGTATTTATAAACTTTATTTACTTAGCTTATATTATATTTTATTTTATTTTGACATGTTATGAATTAATTTTTGCGGGTTTGAAAATCGTCGTTATAAATAAATGATTTCACAATATATGATCACTGTTTCGTAGTGCATCTATCCATCTTCATTATTCAGTTTATAAGACATGTCGATTTTTAATCATTTCTGCCTAGTGATGCCGTTTGTCGAGAGTAGTCGAGAGTGCACCTGACTCTCGTCTCGACTCGAAACTTCCAAAACTAATAAAAGTCACTCTCGTCTCGTCTCGAAATTTCTCGTCTAATCTCGACATGGAGTCGAGAGTCTCGAAAATATCGAATCAACTTGGGTTGTGTGGTATTTATTTATTTGACATGCAAAACAAGTCAGTTTTAGTTTGTTAGTGTTAGTGCGGCCTAGGTCCTGATTACTTATACGTATTTTGTACGAAATAACTCTTTTGTGATATATTTAACTCTAACTAATATACATGTTTATTTTATTCCACGGTACTTTATCTATACTTGGCTAGTTAGGTACCTAAATTTATAATTTTTATAATTAAAATTAATTTCTGTTAATTAATATACATGTTTCGTATACCTATATCTTTACTAAACTTATTATTTTGTTAATAACTGTATTATTAATAATAGGTATAATTTTTATTAAATATCTAATTGATTTATGTAGATAAAAATAAAGATTTTATTTTTAAACATGTAAGTTTGTATACATTTATTGTTTATTGATCTTGGGAATATTACTTAAAATACAACTTTTTTGTGAAAGATCCCATTTATGATCTGGTCCTGATATTCCAGCATCATTAGCATCTAAAAATGCGTCACGGACAAGAAGTGAAAATTTTTTGAGAGTAATTGTTTAATCCTATTATCCTACTATAATATTCACAAAAGCATATTTCTGTTAATTTTAATTTTAAGCAAATAGTTACTAATCAATTATATAAGACGAGACTCGAGAGTCTCGACGAGACTCTCGGCGAGACTTGATACTGGTCTCGTCTCGATTTTCTCGACAAGACGAGACTAGTCTCGACTCTCGCGGCAACACTATTTCTGCCAAAATTAAAATAAGCTATATCCACATTGACAGTTTTTCCGAAAAACTATATCACTATATAGCGCACAAATTATTGAATTTTAAAAATAGTATTCAGTGACAGCAAGTGACTGAATAAATATCGGCGTCGGCAATGACTAGTAGAGACACCAATGAACACCTATGAACTAATTACAACTTCTATGTCAATGAGAAACATGGCCAGTCGGTAAACCTAATTATTCTTTAACCGTGGTTTTAGGCTATTTAAATCTTAGTCCGCCATCTTGAAAATAAAATGGCGGCCACCTATCTCCGACACTATTTGATCAATTTATAAAAAATTTCTAGGATGTATTCTTAAAAGTTGGCGAACTTTACTGTTACAGTATCAGTATAGATAAACAAAAGTCATATACAGTGTCATTATGAACGGTAACATAGAAATAGCTCTTGTTAACAGAACACAGAAGAAGTCGCCAGTTATATCCATTATAAAGCAGCCTTAAAGTTGAATCCGGTGTTGCAGCACTTGGCCGGCGCTTTGATGTTCTTTCTGCAACCGGAACCGGAATCCGGGGGCCGGAAGGAAGCGGTTAACGAATTAATCTCGACAAAAACTTGTATACAAGCTCAAGTAGTTTAGTTACAATCTGAAAGGGATACCGGGGAGAGACTAGATAGTTTTTGAGAGGTAGGTAATTAGGAGCTACTTCCGAGGAAAAAGCTTCTTAATATTAAATTTTAGACGGTAATTTCATCAGGGTTAGTCGGGAATTTAGAGGCTTGAATATAAACAAAAAAATCTGTTGTGGCCAGCACAAGACCTCCCGCCATACTTTTTTAATGCTATACAAATCAAGATACAAATATTTTTGTATATATTTTTTAAGAACACCACTGCAGTACTCATATCAAACTACATATTAATATTTTCTTTAAAAATTCTGCCGCGTACAATTTTAAATGCACTTTGAAAATTTAAAAAAATGTCGAAATTTTTTATTCGCTCAAAATTTTGATTATACCTTATTTTGGACCCGAGGAGTTATAACCAAAAACGCTCAAAATGTACTTAAAATTTCAAATGCTCATAACTTTGGATCAAATCATCGTAGAAATTTGTTCTTTTTTGAACTTTAAAGGAAATTGTGAACTTTAATGTCCTTGCCTTGAATATGGTCTACAATTTTTTTTGTACTCCGTGCAAGTTGTTAAAGTTGGACATTTTTTTCAGTCAAAATCTTTTTTTTTCAATGGTGGTTTACGGGACATGGGATGTATCGAATGTGGCTTTCGAAAGAGGAGACTTTGATCTTTTTAAAACCCAAAGGTTTATTGATTTTGGGTCAAATGCAACCGAGTTATCAAGGTTTGAAAATTTGACATTTTTCGTCAACAAAAAAATTTTCTTCTAATTTTTTCCTCGAGTGTATATAAAATTTGGTTGTTAAATGTTTGGAACTTTTTGAGTTCTAGAACCCGGAAAAAATGTTAAATACAACCTAACGTACCTTTGTTTTTTGGCCATTTTCGAAAACCCTTATATATAGGTACCTTATATTTATATGTAATTTGTAATTACGGTCTTAGTTACTCTCGTATTTCACCTGAAAAAATTATCTCGAAAGGTATTAGCCGAAATTTTTCTTTATTGACACCATTGGATTCCTCGTGTCCAAAATAGTATACATTTTTAAAAATTTTCAAAGTGCATTAAAAATTAAAAATAAAGAATTAAAGAAAATATGTATTTATATGTAGTTTGATACGAGTAATCTAGTGGTTTTCTTAAAAAAATATACAAAAATATTTGTATCTTGATTTGCATAGTACGTAAAAAGAGTACAGTATGGCGGGAGATCTTGTGCTGGCCACATCAGATTTTTTAATGATATGTCATAATTATAAAACTTTTATATCTACGACAAAAACACAAAAACCTGACTGGATTTGAACCTGAGTAATCAGAAGCACCTAAAGTCATATAATATCTTCAAGTTGAAGCAATAGTTAATGAAATTTTGAATCGATTGACTACACTGTACAGTATATTCCGGGCACACTGGAAGCCATATTTAAATGTCGATAGAACATCTCGCCGGGTATAGAAGGCCATCGAACGGTCAGTGCAATTAAAACACCGCCTCAGTCTCTATTTAATCGAACATACAACGTAACTTTGCAGTCTCCGCTGACCGTAGACCGAACTTCCATACATCAGAATCTGTACCTGCGGTGTGTACTCTCTGTAGTACTGTTTTGTGCTACGTTGCTAGTACTAGAAAGATTTACAACTTAGAAGTTAATTTTTAACATTGCTATCGACATAATTCAACTTTTCTGTAAAATTTATTAGTTACACTCGGCAAAAAACACACCACTTGAAAATGCACCAAAAATTCGGTTAAATTTGGATGAATCTTCGAGTTCTGACAAGATTGAAGTTTCCTCTTTAAGGTCATGCAAGTTAATATGACGTCTCCTTAGAAAACAGTTCTTGAATTGTAACTTATCGTTCATGTACCTAGGGATATTATACAATATCATATTGATTATTCACATCATCTGTCAAAAAAAGACCAATAAAAATGCAGAATATTGAATTTCACAGCCAATCAAAATCAGTAGAATGGATTATTTTGTACTAGTACTTTTAGATGACTATTTAACAAATGAACATTTTTATTATAATCTATATTTCCCATTTATATAAGAAACACCAAAAAAGACAAAACACATTTGACGTAACATCTAAATTTAATCAAAATATTTGTTTTCTGAAATCATAGATAACTGCATTTTTTGCCATTTTAATTTAAAACTGGATCTGATTCAATGAATAATCTCTTGAAAACCATTCGCATTCGTAGTCATAGTTTCTGGTAGTATATTATACACTCATGTACCTTGTGCTTGCGAATATTACTCGTGCTGCGTACTCGTAATATTCATATCCATAACAAGAACTACTTATGGTATTATAAGTGAATATTGTCGATCAGTAAAATTATTTATCCATGAAGACAAAAAATTAAATAGAAAATACGTCTGGTTGATTCGGAAGATCTATCAAATAGATATAATTAAATTATAAATGGAAATTAGAGTAAAATTATTTAACCATAAAGACAAAAAATTAAATAGAAAATACGTCTGGTTGATTCGCCAGATCTATCAAATAGATATAATTAAATTATAAAAGGAAATTAGAGTAAAATTATTTATCCATGAAGAAAAAAAATTTAATAGAAAATACGTCTGGTTGATTCGGAAGACCTATCAAATAGATATAATTAAATTATAAAAGGAAATTAGAGTAAAATTATTTATCCATGAAGACAAAAAATTAAATAGAAAATACGTCTGGTTGATTCGGCAGACCTATCAATTAGACATAATTAAATTATAAAAGGAAATTCGTGTAAAATATTATGTATGCTATTAATATTTCCTATTTCTAATTTAGTTATCTGCAATAACGATTTTCAATATTGCAGTACCTACCTAACGGTTTGCTTTTCACGTCATCTTATTTTAGTGTGACATTTATAAACGTAAATATCGATAAGTTCAAGTTATATTTATAACTAGTGTAGGATGCTGTAGCTCTATTTAATTACCCTCCAGCCAATCGGAAATAGATAAAAGAGATAATGACGTTTAACGTCGTCTCCGTTTTTCTTATTTTCTCGCTAAAAACCACGAGACGGAGACGGATATATTTTGTAGATTATCGGAAGAAAGAAAAGTATTCTGCTACGATTAATAAATAGAATAAAAATCATATCTTTATTTATAATATCCTTTACTACTTGTTTTGAACTGCAGAAAATTTCTGTTCGAACATAATTATTGTTACTATACTCGTACTTATTTTGCCACAATAATAAACTCATTGGAAAAAATATAGGTACCATTTTCATCAAATCATATTTTATAGTGGAACATTAGGTATACAAGCCGAAACACTTGTCAGTACTTTAATGACACTTTTGGTCTGAGATACATACATACAAAATTTTATCTGATACCGTGCCATAATGACAACATTATAAGACTCAATTTGAGGATCATAATAGCGTTCATTAAAGGCCAAGGACCATAATAAATCCAGTATGGTACTCAGTACCATGATGAAATAAGAAAAATAGCATATATGATTTTTTTGATTTAAGTTTTTTTGTTCAATACCAAATAATTTATTTTACTTTTTGACTAATCTACGCCAGCAGATAAAATTTTGTATGCAATACGTTTTATAATGTAGCCTGCTAGTACCAAATGGATTGATGTTACGATCCTTATAACATAAATTGCTATAACAGTGTCATAATAACGACATTATAAGACTCAATTTGAGGATCTTACTAGTCGTTTATAGTAATTGGAGCAAATAAAAAAAGTTGCCAGCTGTATACTTTATTCTCTAAGTTATATTAAAAGTTACAGGATCTTTAAATATATCTTTAATATATTTTAAGTAAATTATACTTTAAATATAACTTAGATGTGGTAAATACTATGCCACAATGAATTGAAACAGTTGTAAAAATTAAGGTGGATTTACACAGGGGTAAAGTCGTGTAGAGTAATTAGAGCAAATAAACAAAAATTACTCTAAACGACTTTACTCCTGTGTAATCCCAAATATTCAACAGTCTGTGTCACAATTCTTTGATTGTCCTTGCATAGAACGATTTTTCAATATTTTTTTTATTCAGTGTCATAAAGTTTCGACTGTTAATTTTATTTGAGATTATGTAAAATGTATTTCAGTTTTCAACAAATATAAGATACAGTACATTATACTTGTATTTTGATTTTTATTTCAACTTTTGTACAAGAAAAAATCTGATGTGGATACCACATGTCTTCCTTGTACGCCTATTAAATTGTTCATACTTTTTTACCTTCCGCTTATCTGTAAAGGAAGGTATTGGAATCATGCAAAAAATCGGGTGGTGAATTTTTAGTGGATGAGCACGAATTAGGGTCCTTACAACTCATTTTTGATAGTTTCACGATGATGTCTGTGTGTATGTGTGTGTGTATGTGTGTGTGTGTGTGTGTGTGTATGTGTGTGTGTATGTGTGTGTGTGTGTGTGTGTGTGTGTGTGTGTGTGTGTGTGTGTGTGTGTGGTCAAGGGTTGTTAGTCGCATAACTCAAATACGAATTACCCGAATATTTTGATATTTGGTATTTAACATTTGTATATAAATTGGAAGAGCTCCCTAGATTTTGGTACAAATATCTTCATCGGAAGTGATATTTTTTGAAGATTGAAAAGGTTAATTGTCAAAATTGTATATAATTTTGGAAAAATATAGTATTTATTTGTAATGAGAATAACAGGAAAAGTTATTTGCAACGTACGTTATAAAAAATTTTTCTTTATCTGGTAGCATTAAAGAACTGCAGTAAAATTTAAAAAATAAATTTATCAAATAAAACGTTAATATCTTGTAATCCATGATCGGTTGATTTTTGTTTCAGCGTAAAAAATATTGACAGGTGAGAAGGGTGACAAGTTGGCATACTAGCGCTTTATAAGTCCTAAGTAAGATATTAAATGTAGTAATTGAACGGAGGATGGCTTCAATACGGCAGAGTTTTCCTGTGAATGAATCTTTTTATTCAGGTGATGCAAATTTCTGTGTTTGAATATTTGAGATATTTATTTGTATATTTTAAATGGGCACCGGATTGCACGTATACATTTCTGTTTAAAATCTAGATATGGCGGAAGGTTGTGTGATGGCCACGTCAGATTTTTTAATAACTAAAATGTAGAATAATATAATAACCGTATTTGATTTATGCGGAAAATACCAAAAAATATCTAGAGTTAAGTGTCTCAAATACAAAATTTCAACTTTCTACGACATATCGTTTTTGATTAATGCGAAAAATACCAAAAGTGCCTCTTTGGCCTGGACGATCGCAACCAAAAATAGGAGGTGCACAACTAGATGTCCTAAATACAAAATTTCAACTTTCTACGTCTACCCGTATTTGATTTATGCGACACACCATGCGTTCGTACGTCCGTCCGTATGTACAGACGTCACGATGAAACTAGTCATAATGGATTCAGGAAAAGTCAAAACGGATATTTCCGTCCAAATCTGAGAACCTAAATTTTTCGCGATTACAATACTTCCTTTTTACTCCGTACAGGAAAGTAAAAACGACTTTTTTACGTCTGAGCCAACTTCAATGAGACGGGGCTCGTATAATTGCTGATTCTAGTTAATCCCTACAAACCTAGAAGGAATTATGTTCTCGTTATAAGCGTGTTCACATATCGTGTAAAAAACAAGCTGTCATGACAGATACCCGTGAGCTGTTCGTGTGTGTTTAATGTTTAATTTACATTTTTATCGCGCGTATAAAATATCTCCCGCTATTGTTTGAACTCAGTGTGTGGTATGTGTCATATCTAGATCCATGACATTTTCCAATTTGTCATAATAATTCTGATGCAATGTGAAAATAAACCAGATCGGTTTACCAACCCGGAACCGGAAAGAGAGGAGAGGATGAAGGATTAGAAACTCTCTCTCTCTCTCTCTCTCTGTCGTAGCGTAGACAGAGAGATTATTGGTTTTTGTGATGGTTTACCCAAGTCCTGAATAAATTCAGAAGAGGTAGATCGTTAATTTAATATTAATAGGTTTCGTGTTACCAGTCAGAAATGTACACCTCATCAAAATATGCTACTTTATCAGGTTCATTTATATTTGAGGGAAAATTTGGAAATGTTACCCTTGTTAGGCAGATAAATAAACCGAAATTATAAAAATTTTATATGAAATTTTAGTTTGACTAGCACTACAACATATATAACAATATAATAAAAGTAGTTCGTGTTTCATGTAAAAAATATTTATTTATCTACGATCGTAACTGGCATCTGTCATCACACCAAATATGAGGTTGGGTTAATATTTTTATCTACGACGGTGTGCTAATAGTTGATTCGGCCACTAATTTGCGTGTCATTATGAATTTTTAATGTCTCTTGTGTCCTTATGAATTCTTAGTGACACGCATTTTTGTAGAAGAAATAAAAATAAAAATTCTATCAAATTTTAAGTTTCTTATAATAAGTATAACTATTAATACAAACATAAATTTATGTTTTTATAAACATTCAAGGCAAAGTTTTTACAATTATAGTATAATAAGTATCAAGAATGGTAAGGACAGTTTACCGATTGAAAACAATTTTGTCTGACATCGGTAATTCCTTAACGTTCGTGGTGCTTATATCATTTTTTGCACTTTTGGTCTTTTTTTATCCATACGCAAATATTAATTTCTTCGTAATTAATATTACATTTTCTTCTGATAATTTACTTACCGTTCAGTGAACGATATGTAAATTACTTACCATTTTATTTAACCTAGCACCCGGTAAGATCAACTGTCTTGGAAACAGGCATGGTAAGTTGATAAAAAAGACCAATTGTGCAAAAAATATGTTTAAGACAGAAGATGCTGAATTTTTTGAGACAACTGAAAATTCTTTACTATATCAACAACAACAAACAAACAAATAGTTGCCATAACATTGAATAAAAAGATACCTGACCAAGCTATGAATTTTACACTAAATGTTTTTCGAATGTCAAACATCAAATAAAAACTCGAATTCAGCAGCAATTAAGGCTGTCGAAGATAAAATATTGAATCATACACGTTTGATATAGCTAGTGTAATGAATCTTTGAGCGATAAAAACACTCGGCTAATCGCCTTGTGTTTTAACACACACACACGTTTCATTACCTTATCAAACTTGTATCATTAATATCTATATTTTCTGAAAAAGTGTTTTTAAATTCGTAATCAACATATTAAAAATATCCTTAACCTTAAAGTTATGATACATGATACGTCCTGTGAATGTATAATTACAATGGTATATTACTTAATAATTGAAGATAAAACTTTCTCTATTCTAAGCACCATATTTCTAATTCAATTCTATAAGTTCTTATTTTTGTAGGATAGCATCCGGAACAATATGCAGCAGTTAAATAATATAGAACTGCATCCCAATAAACTATGAGTGTATTTTATGCTGCATATAAAACTGAAACTATAAAAATCATCCCGGTTTTCTAGTATTATAGTAACTGCAGTTTACGATAACAATTTGACTGTAAAATTCTGTAATGGTCCATTATTTTTCCAGGTAGAATTGGTTGTTTAATATTAAAAAGAGTTATAACTTTTATATCTTGCGAATAGAAATATGAAAATAGCAGAATAAAAATGAAAGAATATAAATAAAATATGAAATTAATAAACTTCATACACCTGAGTACAAAGTACTAAACAAAACATTCAATAGTTTTATTGTATGTTTTAGACTAGAGTTTCATTCACAGTTATGAAAAGTAGAAATATAAATAAAATTATAAATAAGTAAGTCTTATGATTCGTCTTCACAGCTTCGAAAATCAAACAGGTATAGTACGCAATCTTTCTTCTTAAAACTACTTATTTTTAAATTAATTCCACATGTAATATACAGTTGCGTAGCTAGGTGTCCTGGGACCCTGAGGAAAAATTTCGGGGATCCAAGGCCAGATTCTGGTGATATTCTCAGTGAACCTTAAATATGTTAAAATTTCGGACACTTTATTTTAGTATCTTGTTAAAATGAAATATTCAACCAATAATTTTTATAAATCCTGAAATATTTGCAGTCAGTGATATAATTAACAATCAACGCGTGGTGATTTCGTAGTGCTTTATTTACTAAAATCTGTAGTTATTTCGCGATATACATTTACAAAACAATGTGTAGTGTGTGTCTAAGGACCTCATTGAATCCTGAAAGAAATTTCAAGGCACTGCGATGAATAATACAAGGTAAAAATCGATTTATAGTTTTTCTAAGTGATGTACAGGCTGAAGTAAATGTATTATCGAAAATTTGATTACACCATTGGATTCTTCGTAAATAACCGTAGTTTCATATTGGTACCTGTTTTAGCAGAATTTCTACGAATTTTTAAATAGTTTATTGATGAATTGTTCACTGCTACCTAGACACCACTTGTACGTTCAAGAATCTCGCTTTAGCTTGTCCAGGCAATAATATTTTTAATACTCAAGACTGATACTTTAAATATATATTTTGAGAGGTTTTAACATTTAACATTATAAACGGAGCTTAGTGCGTAACGTGATCGACTGGGTTCTGACAACTCAGGTACAAATTTTGAACTGCACATAGTATAATATAAATAATTTTATATTTACTTGACCGATTTTTCATAAAATTTAGGTCATATAGTTTTATCTTTTTTCACTTAAATAAGCTAGGTTTTTATTATTTTATTATTATTCTTTCTAGTAAAAATATGTGATGACTTACGAACCCGGCGTTCCGTGGTTCGAGTCTCTCAGCCTGCAGTGTGTGCAGTCGTTAAATTGTAAAAAAAAACATTTTGCGATTAAGTCGCACTCGGGCGCTTAAAGCTGATCACTTGATCGTCTTAAATGTAGTCCTAGTTGCAAAACAACAAATAAGTCGAAGTGGTTGGATTCCACTATAATAAATCTACCATTCTATAATTGGGAGAAATTTCTGTTGCAAAATTACAAAATATCAATATACCTAAATTTTTTTGTGAATTCCTATTCTACTGTCATTTTCCTATATATGGAAACACGCCACACGCGTGCATATTTTATATCTCTGCCTTTATACGAATGCGTAGGTATATAAAAGGGCAAAACAGAAAATAAAGCTTGCTACAGACAAAGATTTGTAAAAGTTTCCATCTTACTCTAACGTTGTAGTCTCCAAGGAATTACTGACCTTATAAAGCGGATTATTTTTAGTCTTTTTTAGATAAAACGGAATTATAGAAATACTTTATATGTCAAAGGTTACCTATGAATATTTGACCGAATTTTCACAAGATCTCGAAAAGAAATTCATTTCCTAAACTGGAAACAATTTTAGGATGATCTTCCGTGGAATAAAGTTAGTATTAATTTCCTGTAAAACGTACGTTATGTTATGTTAAGCTTGGAGTTTATCTTGTTCTTTAAAAACTTGCAGTGGGTAAAGCAAAAAGTAAGTGAAGATTACTATTACACATTTTGAAATTAAACTGTAATTTTTTGACATTTTGAGGTTAAGGGCGCGCTTAGAAGTGAAAAAACCATAACACGAAGTCTGTAATGGTAATGTTTTTATCCCGATAATAGTTAAACTCTTATTATAGGTCATAATTTGATTTTTAAAAAATGTTTTTTTTGTAGCTACTAGTGCTACTTTGACATGGCTCATTTTGCACATGCTTTCTGCATAAATTTCGGATAAACGATGTAACCTATAATGAACACTATGTTACACAATGAAAATATATACATTCTTAATTGCCTTATTCTAAAAATTTTGTCTGTAATAATAGTTCATTTTTGCATAAAATTCATTAAAATTTGATGAATTTGGCTCCCTTTTCTTTCATTTCTCCTGCAAATTATATTTATTTTCAGGTATTTTTATTTAGCATAAGGCAATCTAGAAACTCTAATGATTTTATAGATATATTATTTATGCCTATTGCTTATTCCTATTTGCAGAAATCGTTTAAGATAGCACTCTCTGTTTTTTTGTTCGAAATAGAAATGTTGGAAATTAAACTATTGAAACAACAAATATTGTTATTATTATTATTTGACCGATATATTGTGTATATAATAATGTAATGCACATTGCAGAGGAAAAAATACGCAATGTGATTAACCCTCTCGCCTCTATCAGATTTATGCATTAATAATGTTTTTGTGAAAATTAATTGTCAGAAATTATTAATGGTTTTATTCAGACTGATATATTTTGAATGCATACGTAATGATACACGTGGGAATACCAGGCTGTAAACAGGTGTTAAAGAGGTTCGTTATACGCATAAATAAATATATCGGGCGTCAGGTCTTTATTGCTTAATAATCTAGTAATAGCCTTATAAGCACAATTTAACAAAGTAAAGTAATGGAAGCAAAATAAAATCAAGTAATTACAGTAGATGTAATAACTACTGTTTGAAAAAATGTCATCCTTTTATTATTATTTTTTCAATCAATATAATGACAAAATTGTTATGTAAAAAATTGTAAACCACAAAATTTATTATAAAACGGTATTTCCATTTTTTGTGTATATTCGATTCAACTATCATTTCTGAACGAATTAAAATATTGACTTGCGGTTCCCTGCATTAGATTCTCTACTTAGTTTTCCCGTGTGACCGGTATTGGCAGTTTTTTTTCCTGTGAATTGTAATGCACAAATTTTGCTATAAAACGGTATTTCTATTTTTATGTAAATAATGAACGTTCTCAAGAAAATCGTGAAAATACTATGAGCAATAATTTCTTATCATTTTAAATAGAACCGTAATTTTGTTTTTTCAACCAAAAACAGCTGTTATTTTTATCGAATTCCGGTCTTCAGCAATCAATTTCTTAGATAATTTTGTGTTATTAAACAATTCGGGTGCACTATTTTTGTCATAATTTAAACATAATGTTTTAGAAAAAATTTAGTATTTTCTGTTTTTATCATTTCTGATCTGAACGAATTAAAATATTTACTAGCGGTTTCCTGCATTAGATTCTTCAAATAATCTTCTATAAGGTACATAGTATTACAAAATTTTGAAAGCCTTAGTTAAATTTGAAGACGTTTTGCCCAAGACAATATAAAAATAATAGTATTGTTTTATTTATTATGTTTGTTTGATTAGCTGTATCAAACACAATCAATTAAAACAATATTAAAATTTTTGCTATTATCTGGAGAAAAAAATCTTCCAAATTATATTCTGCATAAACTAAAATCCTCTAAATAACAGCTTTTTTTTTAAATAATTTAGATTGGGGTGACATCATAAAACTTACTTTATACCAACCAACCTTCTCTAAAGGTGGTCGTCCATCAAATATTTGTTCATTTCTTCCACCTCAACTTTAGTTTTCTCTTTTGAGTATAAAAAATAAATCACTTCTCGTCGTCGCTCGCGACTTGGTCCTGCAGTCGTTGGCGCGTGCAGCTGCTCTTCCCAAAAAATAAAAGTAGCAGTCGCCTTCGCCTCCCGGGCCACACGTGCCGGAGTGAGCGCGCCGCGGGTTATTATTCTGTCTGCTGCCGAGATTCGACGATCATCTTTCATCTCCAGACACTGTGAATGTGTTAGTGAGGGGAGGGGGGTATGTGTGTCTGTGTGTCTATGTGACCACTCGTAGAGGGAACAACGCTCCTGCATTCATAAAACAGATTTGTGAAGACAGAATAAAATTGGAGGAAACCAAATTTATTGCTGGAAATTATTAAATGCAGCTAAAGCTGGTACAGTCTGTTCTTAAACTGAAGATTTTAAAAGCTAATTAACTGCTCTATTGGTGAATTTGAAGCTCCGTTATTTATTTGAAAAATCTGATGTGGCCAGCACACGACCTCTCGCCTAATTCTGCTTATTCTACTAATCTAATAATTAGTTTTACTTACATTTTCATAGTTTTATGTTCATGTAATATGCAAACTATAATGTAAACCAACAAAAGACGTCAACTGTACTGCCACTGTCATAAAAATTCAAATTTCATATGATCATGGACAAGATACTGGAATTTAAAAAAGTAGAATATTAGTTATACTTTATTTTATTGTTAAATACTACTAGATTCAGCAAATTGTATTTAAATTTAACTGTACCTATAGATAATTATATTATCCTTTATTACCTCACACCTCATATTCTCTAAGAGAGGTATTGTAATGGGTCAAAATTTTCGAGTTTTTGGTGGATAAGCACGTTTCAGAGTCTCTAGAATACTAATTTACTATTTTCACGATAGTAAAACAATAATTGAAATATTACAGAAACAAATCAAATAATTCCTATGATAGAAAACTGATTTTATGATAGTAAAAATGTAAGTTTATTAACAAAAATAAATAATTTAATAAGGAATAGCAATTGAATTATATTAATTATAGTAAATTTTCAAAATGGCCTCAATTTTCTTGAATACATAGTAAAACTCTTTGTATAATTTAATTATTTTATTTATTATTTTACTTAAAAATTACAGAGTGTTCCATTTAAAATAAGAAAATTGATGTCACTTCCGGCTAAACAGGAAGTAATAAAAATTCATTATTTAATAGTTTAATGCGCGTTTGAATATAGTTTATAAATCTATAATATAAATGTAATTGAATTTTTGGGGGTGCGCCTGTTTCAGGAGTAACCCGGTATGTTTCTAAAGTTATGGTACACCCTGTATAAGCATTCTACTGCTTATTATTAAGTAAACTGACGTATTTGTATTATACAGGACTGACAAATGAAACACGCTATTTCAAATTTAATTTCCTTTGTACTTATTTGAAAAAGAATCCAGCAAGCGACAAATTTATGAATTCCCATCTTTCCTAATTTGTAAAAAATGTCTTTTTTGTCTCATTGTGTTTGGTGACGAAAGTTGTAGCGGGTTAATAATAAATTGCAGAAAAATGACAATGGCGTGTCTTGATTTATGCCGCACTTCAGAGATGGCGTAAGTGGCGTTTTCCGGAAGTGCGGCATGTGACCGGAAATGCGGTGCGAGCGGCGCACCGCGGCGATAATTTAAAACTTGTTTCATAAATCACTGCGGTGACGCCGGTGCAGCGTGAATTTTGACTTATTGAGATAGTTCGCGCGACTCACTCTTTAAATATGCAGATCTCGTCTTCTTCTTTGCACTGTGTCTTCATTTGCGTGGTGATTTGTCTGAGAATCATTTCTCATCTAATTACCGAACTCTATTTATTAGCCACAAGTTATAAATTTCATTTGCTGATAACGGGAAAGTATTTTATTGTTAACTGTACAGAATACGCAATTTTCTAGACCTCTGTTTTTTAATTATCCTGTGTTGTCGCAGTTTACAAATTGGAACTTTGAGGGCGAATATTTGAAATACATACGTAATATGTCCGACATCAAACCACGATATGCAGCATTAAGTTTCTCATACATTGTTTGGCTTGACTAGTATTTTTTTTTAGAATATTCAAAAATTTTCTAGAAGTATACCTTTTCTTTTCATTTAATGATGCAATCGTTAAGATATTTTTTATGAGAAAATTAGGCATAAGGAGACATCAAAATATATCTTATTTTCCGGTTAACCTGGAAGTGACATCAACTTTCTTATTTCAAAAAAATGGAACCCCTATATATTTTTACATATTTGATTTACGTTTCTGATTCCACTGATGTATCACAAGTCTAGTGTCTAGATTTCATGCAAAATATTTCAAGAAAAAGTCGAAATAAAGAAAATCAAGGTATAAGGAAGGTTACAAAACAGAACTTGTAACAACAATTAACACTCAAAAAATTTTTTCATAATGCACTTTTGATTTTTTAAAAATGAAAACATATTAAAGATTCGTACAGGTAATATTTTTTTGAATTCAAAGACATATAATTTTTATATTTTTCAATTTATTTTATCACCACAAAATCAATTCAAAAATCTTAAAACATAGGTAGATATAATAATTAAATTTAATTGTAGAAGAAAGTACCTAGGTACCTATATATAGTTTGTGAAAATTTGTCTTCTTCTCCTTTTTTAAGTTCTATTCACATAATTTATATTTTCAGATTTGTAAATTTTTTGATAAGAAAAATTGAATTGAAACACAAAAAACTATACATTTTTGACGAAGATGCAACAATTTCAAAAAGAAATCGTGCAAAGTATTTGTGTCTAAAAGCAACATTTTTGAATTCAGAAAAATATGTGCTTTTCAAAACTGTAAAAATATGTTTATGTTCCCATTAAGAAAAAAAGTGCGCAACAAAAGTGTGTGACGAAAAACAATTTTTTCTTGCTATAATATAGAAATACTTAATAAGTTCACATGAAAATTTTTTCTCAAATGTTATTAGTATAGGAAATATCAATTGAACACTGGAAACCAAACCACCCTGTATATCTCAAAAATTCTTCTAGAGATGGGTATACAAAGTTTTACTTATTTATTAATTGATTGAATTAATTGTTTCTGGAAAAAAAATTAAGTGCTTTTCATTTCCACAAATTTTGCATAACTTTTTCTATTCATCTCTCTCTGAAACCGTACTGTCCAATTATAATTGATAATGCATGCTACATATAATATGTTTAAAACTACTTTAATGAAAATAGTTCATGAAATAAGTTTATAAATATCATTTTAATGAATCTTCCATGTATACGTTTATATCAGTTGAATTTCGTTTGTCACTTTTAATTATTAATTTAAAAAAATAAAACTTAGTGATTTTATAATACTCGTATTTATAAATAAGATGATTACCAATTTTATATTCACATGCACTTACATAACTTTTATTATTTGAAATCACTAGGTTTGAATTTCGCACTAAATTTTGTAACTAGGTAGATTGAAAAATCTTCACAGTATAAAACAGTCCTTTAGTTACATAATAATTCTTAAAAAAACGAACTATAGTGGAATACGAGATCTAATTAAGACGTTGTTTGAATGCACCATAAATATTTTTGTAGAAATTAATTATGCTCGAGTGCAGATTCGCTAAGAAAATCATCATGACACTTCCGTTCTAGTTTTGAATTCTTTTTTGCAACAGAAACCTGAAATATTGATTTATTGAGTATATATATTAACATTAATTAACATGTATTATTGACTTTACTGATTGCGTATTTACTCTTAAAATGACATTTTAACCAATATTTAATCTAAATGTCAAAATGACATGTGAAAATTTCCACTTATAAATTTCATTTAAGTTACACTAAATAATTTCCGAAAAAAATGTATTATTAGGTACCATTGTTAGAATTATTTGCTGTAGATTTGTATACCCATACAATGTTTTTGTATTTTACATTACAAGTTCAAATATAAATCAAATATAAAAAAATATTCAATACCGAAAAAATGTTCAAATAAATTTCCTGAACAATAGCTCCGTTGTGAAAAGTAAAATCAATATGACTGTTAGTTTTTCCTATTTAAATGATAACTTTTCCATACAAAAACAATTTATATGTTTGACCCGGTTGGATAGATCTTTTTGTGTCGTTTCGTTGGGAACCCTGGTCACTCTATATCTCTCATACTCGACTTGACATTTTCTCTGACCGAAATATTCACAATTTTCTTTTGCGAGGCGTTCATGCAGATGGGTGTATAAATATTAAATGTCCGCATCTTGTAATGTATTTTGGCGTTCTTATTTCGACATATTTTTCGTGATGCTATAAGATCCATACATCTTCTCGCGTGTCCATATTATTCTTCATTCTTTATAATGCCGGCTCGTTGGAAGACTCACGTGTTCAACATAAATTTTCGTTTTTTACGGTGGCGTAAAGGCGCTATTATGAAGGCCGTTAATGGCGAGAGGAATCTTACTTGACAGTGACAACAGCAAGGTTAGTTTTGTTATCTGCCTTGTTTGTTTTCTTATTTTAAATTTATTTCGCTAAATAATGCACCGTTTTTCAAATAGGTACAGTTAGATATAGAGTGGCCATTTATCTTTTTGCTGAAATTAGTACAAAATCTATGTTTTTATCTGCCGCCATACCTGTGAATGAAGGTAATGGAATCATGCTAAAATCGGGTAGTGATATTTTAGTGGATGAGCACGAATTAGGGTTCTTATATACAACTCATTTTTGATATTTTTGCGATGTTGTCTGTATGTATGTATTTATGTATATGTGTGTGTATGGATTTGCTATGTGAAACCCTTTCCACACTTACAATATACTAGAGCTGTCAATATATGAAAAAATTGGATCCGGATATCCGGATCTCAAACTATCCGGATACTCGGATATCCGTTATCCGGATGTTTTATCGGATATCCGGATGTCGGATCTGGATCCGGATATCCGGGTGTCGGATCTGGATCCGGATATCGGATCTAGATCCGGATATCCGAGTATCGGATTGAGTTCAAGACACCAGAGTATTGGTTCCTGATCCAGATATTGAGTTTAGTCTCTATAATTCAAGATTAGGGAATTGAATCAACAAATCGAAGCCTAGCTTCTTACTTAAAGTTTCTAACTCGTTTGATATTGAAAATTTGTTTATTAAGCCGGTACTTTACACTTTACCTTGATGGTGTCCAGAATATTGGTTAAAACGTCACAATATAATTTAATCAAAATAAATATTATAGTTCGTTTCAGAATGAGAGAGTAAGAGTAATCAAATTTTGCAAAAATAGTATTGGATTTTTGACAGTTATGCGGCAAATACATCCACCACTGCATAATAAGATATAACTTTAATAGGATGCTCATATAGAATGCCGCACGTTTAATACCTGGAACGAAACTATTATTTAAGAAGTAAACAGAAACATAAAATTAGGTATTATTCCAATGAATGTTTTCAAATTCAAAAGATTTTATTGTCCCTGTTCCTAGTTCCGTACCTCCTGGCTAAGTGGCATTCATAGTACAGCTACAAAAACATTATGGCGTTTTACTCTAATTTTGTGATATTATAATAGAACTAGGCTAATATGTAAAAGTACAAGGAGTTTTTAATAAAATGTATGAATACCAATAGAATTCTTTAATCTGAATTTAAAATTCATTCACATTTAAAATAGATTTAATCATCCGCTTCTTTTCTCCGAATCTGATATCCGAATCTAATATCCAGATCCGATATCCGGACCTGGTAATCGGATTCGATATCCGGATTCAATATCCGGATCTAATATCCGTATCTAATATCCGGATCCGATATCCGATCTATTATCCGGATCTATTATCCGGATAGTAAAGTATTCACATATCTTGAAATATCCGGATATCCGGATATTTTTGGATCCGATACCGAAACTATCCGGATCCGGATCCCAGCACTACAATATACTATTATACAGAACTAAACCCTAATAAATAATTTATTAACATGAGTTCTAAAAATTATTATTCTTTTATTTCTTCAGTTATAATTAGCTGTTAAAACTACAAATCCTTTTTGCACTACTGGTACAAACAGATCTTAAACTACCGCAGGAACAATTAAACTATTTAAGAATTAGAACTCTACATTCCTACAACTAATATAAGTTCAAAATATTGTCTATTCTCTTCACCGCTCGAGGCAAATTTTGCGTCGGTGACAATAGAAGTTTCGTGCAACTAAAACAACAAAACTTCTCCCAGTTGACTGCGACTAATATCTCCATAGCAACAAGAACAACTGTATTCCCTTCTGAGCTGTCAAGACGAGAACAATACCATAAGATGTGTGACCGCACACACCCACACACACATGTGTTCTGACCCCGTCTGGCTGGTAAATAATTCAGAGATACTGCGATATTTAAATAGCAGTGTACATCAAGTTACCAGCGGCGAGACGGGTGTTAGGGGTTAAAGATCGGAGAATAAAACTGTCACTTAGTATTCTGAACGGGCGAAGGACGGAGTGTCCCAAGGGATGAAAATGGGACTTCCGGTGGCGCTACAGTCGCAAAGAGGCGTGACACTTCCGCCGGGATCCAGATGATACAATTGAAATATTTCGATGGAGAAGGATTTTATTACAAACTGTTTTTGTAGCTTAGATACGTTTCGACCTCTTCACATAACCACTGTTTTAGTTTTAAGCAGGGCACGAAGAATATTTCCTGGTATATAGGTTGTTTCGGGACGTGTGTAACAAATTTTAACAGCTTATTCCTATAGATACTATTCCTTCTGGTTAACAAAATACAATAGGTTAAAGTTTTATAAAAACACGAATTTTTTAATCAAGAAAAATTTATTAGTTAGTGACATTTACGATTCGAGATTACTAATGCATTTATTATAGGTTATAGAGACAATACTTAATGTAATGGGTAAATTTAAATTAAATATAAAAAATGCATTTGAAATCTTGAATTGTAAAAAATGTCAGTAAATGCAGCTGTCAAACTAATTAATTTTCAAAATTCAAAAATTAAATTATCAGATTTATGAGGGAAACAGTTTTGGGCCACTGGTTGAGAAGCTCAATGTTACGTTTTAATTAATTAATAACTAATGTTTACGTAATAAAATAATTAAATTTAGTTTCATCCAGTGGTATTCAAAATGTTCTTCCTAAGAATATTACCCTTATTTATAGGAGTTTCGAAAAAAATCTTTAGTTTCAGAACCAGTACGATATATTCTATATGCCATTACGATATGTACCTCAAGTTATGGTACAGCCTGTATATCACCATATTTATTTGTTGATATATTATATCAAGATATTTTAAAACTTTTACTTTCGGCGATTTTTCAATATTTATAAAACATTTTTGAAGAAGAGATAAAAACTTGGGACATGTATTTTGTATTTCGACAAAATATTTTTTATTAACAAGCGGAAAAATAATTATTAAAAACTTGAATAGGTATTCAATGTGAGATGTAGAATGTTTCCATTTCTCCTATACACAATTATGATGTAAAAGAAAAATTTATTTCTCAATTTACTGAAAACACCTATTTTCTTTTAAATAAAATTTATATTTGTACTATGTTTTCCACCTAGCATTAGGTACATTATTTATAGTCCAATATTTAAATAATTAAATAAATATCCACAATTTGATATACTCTTTCCATTCAAATATATGCATGAACTTGTAAATCACTCTGTATTATGTCACTCTTGGTTATTAGTGGAGAGTACAGGACAGGGAATATTTGTGTACCGTTAAGGCGGGCCACCTCCAATCAACAACCATCTCAGGGTTTGTAGGTGTACAGGGGGAAGTAACAAGTAAGCCATCCGACAAGTGTTCCTCCACTTCTAAAAAAACATGCGTAGTCTGCTTTGTATAGTCTGAGACAAACATATTACAACCGACAACCGGCGTATTGTGTCATTCAATTTAGAGACGTTAAATTTTCTTTTACATAGGAGTGTACTACGTCTCATAGAGGTGGAGCTTATATTAGTTCAGAAGTCTCTGTCGTATTTGCGGGTGAAAATTTCGTGAAATATGACTTCCGTAATCCTATCAAAATTATTGTAAATATTGAGATAATTGTACAAACTTTGTAATAATTTGGTAGAAAATTCATCACACTTTCTCTAACGACAGTTTTTCAAAAATTTGTGTCAAATCTGTTATATCCGTAATTAAAATGACATTTTTTAATGGAGTAAATAAAAAATGCTGGAAAAAAATAAAAAATCTATCGATTGATATATTAGTTTTCATAAAAATCTTTTATTTAGAGCTGATTTTAATAAGGAATAGTAACAAACAATTTTCGGTGTTTAGAGTACTAGCAGTGAACCGCCTTAAACTGAAATTTGTACGTGACTGGATTCGATAATCCTATCCTTAACAAAATCAGTTGGACAGATTTTGCAATGGAAAAATTTATAAACGTCAAAATGGTCAGAACGTTATTATAGGGAGTGAATGCAAGTGTGCAGGGGTGCGCCAGCATTAAAATTAGTGTGAATTTTTAATACATTCCATAAAACACAAACAGTTAATTGTGCACAGAGTACATTTTGTTTGAAATGTAAACTGCAAAATGACTGTTCCAGTATGTAAATATTGTGAATAAAACGCTGCGAATTTCATGTGATAATTGAAATATTTCCCTAAGAGGATAAAGTTCCATGCAATTTTGATACGCTTATTAATATTCACATAATCTATTTTTGGTATTATAAATATACATAACAGTCACAGGCGGACAAATTATGTTTGACAACAAATGATTTTTCCACTGGAATTAAACATAAACGAGCTTGATATGTGATCTGTATTAAATATTGAACTTTTGTGAAACATTGAAAGCTCAGTCAGGCAGAAATTTTAAAATAATTAAAGCTTTATTATTATTTATGCCCGGGAACTAAACATTTACATTATGTGAAGCCCGGAGCTACAGTTCATAATGTTCTTCTTTAATATTTAATTTTATTTCGTAAAAATCATTCAGCAGAATGTTGCTTTCTAATAATAGAAGGTTGATATTATTGAATTCCCAGTGGCATTTTTGTCAGTTGCTAAATTAAATTTGGACACTTGATGACATTATACAATGCATATTTATACACCTACATTTTATCACATTTACGAATTATATTTAAATTTTAAATTTAGAACCCAAATATGGTTATGATGCCTTTTTAACTAAATTCAGACAATTATTCATTTTTTTCCAAATTATATCCATTGCCTACATACCTATTCGTAAGTAATAGTAAGTAAGTATATTATATTTTATATTAAAGGACTAAAGTGTATGATTTAATCCCGAGGAAAATAATCACCTAAGGGATTACAGGTATTTTATTCCTGTGGTATATATACGCTATTTTTTGCACTTCATCCTCAAACGAATACAAAATAGTTTAAAAGAATACACATTTTGCAATTTTGACAGTAAACTTTATAACAAATATTTATATTGTTACCATAGATACTCTGTAACAAATAACACGTATTTACTTGACAACGGGATTAATTCATTCAATTCCTTGACAACGGAATTAAATATGAAAAATAATCTCTTGCGATCAAATTAAGAACCTTAGTCCCTAAAAATAAAGACTAAAGAAGTGTTTTAGTTCCGGAAGTGCAAAATAGTACATTACCTATACATTTATTACACGACAAGGTTCTCACTACTATCATTTAAATTTGAATTAAAAAATTTTTTATTTTTATTATTACAAACATTTTTAACTTTCTGAGAAACAACTTCACGAGAGAATACAAATGCCAATAAAGCTGTGCTCTTAGGCTAGTATAGTGAGGAAAACAATTGTAATGCTACAGCAGGTGTATTTGCATTGCTCTTTGGCTAGTATAGTGAGGAAAAAAATTATTGTAATGCTACAGCAGGTGTATTGGCATTACGAATTTGCTGCAAAATACAATAATATTTTGTATGTTGTGTTTACTGTTTCAGTTAATCAGATTTAGTTCTATGTTGTTATGTATCGAACATATGTTTCGCAGAATTGTAATATAATAGACTCTCGAATAGACACTTCAATGACGATTTCTTTTATTTTCATTTTTGTGTAAGTGGTATACTTTACTCGTGATGAGTTCCTGACTTATATTCTTATCGTTGAATTCTTTTAAAAATATTATATACCTAGTTATATTAAAATAATGATGCCATATTTCTAGAATAAAATAATTATTATAATATATTTTTATAAAGTATAAATAAATAAATACATTAATACAGAACTACAAGTATACCTAAATAAATATATTAATGTATAATAGTGCGGTAGATTTTATTTTACAACGCGAGGGTCTATATGAAAATACGACGCAAAGAGGAGTGCTTTAATAAAACAGAGCGTTGTACTAATGCCTAGCGCACACATTATGTATTATATTTTTTGGCAGCGACATACCTACATATTAAAAATATCGAATTTTCTTTAAGGTTAAGTGAGATGCATTTGATATTTGCACAAAAATTTTCTTGTCAAATATCCTTGAAACAACTGCTAGGAGATGTCGCCAGTAAAGTTTTATTTCTTTCAGACTCTATTGAGCAATGTACTGTGTAATGTAACGTTTTTGTAGGCTCTATTTTTTATTTTAAGGTTACTCTTTTTAATGGCCTATTAAAGCAATAAAATTCGATGCTATTTACCGAACAATATGCGGTAAAGTCATGGCAACTACCATAGAAATCTACGATGTGTGATTGTTATGTTTACATTTCAGGAGGTTAAAAAACATTTGGTTAGTTGTTTTTCTGGATACTTTTGGGCCTCACGGCTTCAAATTTAATTAGTATATTGTCGCACTTGTTGAGCGGCACTGTTCGGAATTAAAACAGCCACTTCTGTGTTATCATCAGGGGAAGACAATTACAATGTAATAAAAGTTCATCTCCGTAGCGGAAAACATCTTTTGTAGGATTTTCATTACATAATCCTCTGTCGTCTGCTAAATTACCTTACAGTTGCAGGCAACGACAGACAAGACACTCAAATTCTCTTACCTAGATGATATTTCATAAGATGAAAGAGTTAAAATTAGAATTTTAATACATTGATATAATCTTCCCTTAACCAAGAATTTGTGAGACGATTGATAACCGCACACGTGGTATAATATGATACAGAGATGGTCTTACTTTTGCTTTATTTGTAAATTAACTTGCAAATTTTTCAATAATTCTTTCTATTCCATCAATACCCTTCAATTTTTTTCCGAAGTATAATATCACCCTCAACCTGTATATTTTGACTTGTGTGCGGTATCAGACATCATCTCATTCGTGGTTGTTAGTACGTTAAGCGTTGTTTGGTTTCCATCAGTGTCCAGCTGATATTATCTATACCTACTAATAACATTCGAGAAAAAATTTTCATGTGAATTTATTCAATATCATGTATTCTATATTATAGCAAAAAATAATTTTTGTCACGCACTTTTGTTAAACATTATATTTATTTTTACAGTTTTGAAAAGCACATATTTCTCTGAATTAAAAAATGCAGTTTTTAATTTTTTTGTAATTTTTTTTACAAATTTTCAAAACTATTTTCTTTTTGAATTTAATGTAATTAACTAATTATTACTTCGGTATTTTCAGATTTTTAATTATTTTTTGGTGATAAATAAAAAAATATACGTTTATGAATTCAGAATATAGGTATGTTCCATTAAAAAAACAAGAAAAAAATCAATCAAAAGTGCTTTATGAAAAAAATTAATATAGAGTACCTACCTATCTAGTGAATAAGTTGACATGAAAAAAATTTCTCAATTGTTATTAGTTTACGAAATATCAGCTGGACACTGGAATCCACCCTGTACCTATACGGTTTGATATGCTGATTATGGATCAGTAAGAATTTTTAAAAAATTCAAAAATTAAATTTCTCTTAACATTGATAATTATTTTCAACATTCGTTTTAACGATATTGTAATAATTTGACTATAATAATATAATGGGTTAATGAATCTAATTTTATTTATATGATAAATTCACTAGTACTATACTTGATTTAATGATTAGGAAGAGCGATTTGAAGTTGTCTCGCTGAGCCATATTTACACTGTGTAAATACGAGAAAAATATTACTACATTTTTTTGCATCAAAAATAAATTTGACATTTCAGCGTGAAGATCACCTTATTTACTTTTATTTTATATCTATTGTTTGTTAATTATTCACAAATATTATTTCAATAATATAAATTAACTATATTTATTGACAAAAAAGTCAATACTCACAAAATTTGTGTAATATCTCAAAAAAGTTCAAATCACAGGAAAGTCACAAATGAATCAAATATAATAATACGTGACAACATGAAATTAATTCTGAAAATAAAAATCACAATGCAATAAACCAAAAAACCAACGTGAATCAAATCTCGAAACAGTCACTGGCAACAGCTGATAAGACAAGATGGGGAACATTCGTTTGTTTACATTACAAAGTTGTTATTATCAGCCAAACGATCAGTTTTAGCATTCCAACTTCAGATCGCTCCTCCTAGATTTTACATAAAGTATAATAATGTTTTCCCCTGATTTTACGAATTTCTGTAAAGTTCTTAGCAACCCTGAACGCATGTACTCGAATTTATGATACACCTGTATTAGTCCGGGAGCTGGCGTCAAATTTTCATGGGTGATTGCAGCAAAGCTGATTTTTGCAATATAATTAGTTCTATAATAACTAATTAAGAATTGCAGTGTAAGCTGGCACGACCGTGTGGCCTGCAGATTTAAGGGCCTGCGAAACTATAAAAAAATATCAGATTTTCAAGTGAAACCAGCAAAGCTAAAATTTTGTATAATGATACTTTACCAATTATATTTAACAAAAAAATATGTTAGCTGGACAGGGCAAGTGGAAAACCTTGTTAGCTGTGCAGGTGAACAGTGACAGTGACAGTGACAATGTCAAAATAGTGACACATCGTTTTCATATGTAAACAGTAGAAGAAGATATAAACGATGTGTCACTATTTTGACATTGTCACTGTCACTGTCAATGTTCACCTGCACAGCTAACAAGGTTTTCCACCTGCCCTGTCCAGCTAACATATTTTTTTGTTAAATATAATTGGTAAATTATCATTATACAAAATTTTAGCTTTGCTGGTTCACTTAAAAAACTTTTATTTTTTGCAAGTTCCTTTTAAAATCTTGAGCCCCGCTTTCGGACCAGCTTACATTGCAATTCTTAATTAGTTATTATAGAACTAATTAAATTATAAAAAGCTTTGTTGAAATGGTCCGGTCAAATTTGACGCCAGCTCCCGGACTATTATATTTATGAAACAAAATTGATCTTTGTGTCTAGGTATACAAACAATATTAAACCTAACCTATTATTAATCATGAATAGTACATCCGTATCACAAATATTTACTTTAATTTACCAGTAAAATCAATATATTACAAACACTATAAAATTCCAACACCATAAAACAAAACCTTAATGCCACTGCATGCCCGAGTATAGTTCAACAAATTTCCTTATGCATTCTTATAAAATTACCTTCTAATGCTTACCCAACATGCAACGCGCCAACATACGAGGACAAATATCCCTGCTTCGATTAAAAAGAAACAAAAACGCATAAATGCATCTAATATTTATTCACGACACACAAGTCATTCAATATGAAATGTCGCCGTGTTTGTTTTATGCGCGTAGTTGGCTTTGAACGTAGGGTTGACGGGGGAAATGCTGGAGATGTCTTGTCTTTAACTTATACTACATGCTGACAAGACGATAAAGCCTTATACGAGAATTGAACACAGATGTATGAGGAATATACGATGCTTATTATTAGAGGGATGTAAAATATTGTAGTAAATTGAGGAAGAAATAAAATACGGTTATTGTATTTTTGGTAGAAGTTGTAGATACGATATAATTCTGAAATAAGTTTTATTGAACTTTTCATAGTTTTAAATGCAGAAATATATAAAATAAATAAACAGGGCTTATGACACAATTTGACTTTTTGTTTTATTATACAGGGCGATGCACAACTTTGTGCATATATTTTAATGGCATTAATCGACTTACCGATTATAAAAAATAAAGATGACATTGACGTCCGCAATTCAGGCCGCGAAGTAAAACATTTCGCAGCCGCGTTGCTATTATTCGTAAACGGCTGTGAAGTAAATATGTTAAGTTGTGCACTGTTATGTCAGATAATTTTGACAGTTGTAACAACAAATAGAATGTGTATTTTTAATTATATGCATTGCAGTTGCACAAAAAATATTGTCTATAATTCGTCTGGCAAATGTGTTTAGTGTACTCGAAAATTTTTAGCCTCGGTCGAAAATTCTGTCGGATGCTAAACAGACATTTTGCAGCCTAGGTATACAAATAACTATTTTTCCGTACCTATTTTACTGAATATTTTTTGACAGATGGTTTAACCAAATGATGTATATGACAACTTATATGTAGATTCGATTTTATTTAGTTATGTTAACAAGAAAAATTTTGTTCTTAAATACCATTCGATATACCTTTTGTAAATCTAAAAGAAAAAAATAATATGCAAGAAAATATATTTCATATAATGAATACTATAATATTATGAATAATTGTTCTGCTACTGCCGTTAGGACACAAATTGATAAACTCCGCCACCCCTTATGACATACGATATGCGTATAGATTTATACGAGTAAAATGTTTAAGAAAGAGATATCTTATTTTGTGAACGTGGTGGATAGAATTTATCTGATATGACGTCATTCCTATATGGATTTGAAACGTCTATATACTTGTAAATTATTATTATTAATGTAAAAAAAATCTGCTGTGGCCAGTACACGACCTCTCGCCTAATTCTGCTTATTCTACTAATCTAATAAATAGTTTTACTTACATTTTAATAGTTTCATGTTATCATGTTCATGTAATATGTAAACGATAATGTAAACCAAGATGCAAGCAAAAGATGTCAACTGTACTGTCACTGTCATTATAATTCAAATTTTGAGTAAAAACAAATTTCATATCATAGACAACAAGATACTGGTACTTAGTTGCACTTTATTTTATTGCTAAATACTACCAGATTCAGCAAATTGTATTTAAAATTAACTGTACCCATAGATAATTATATTATCTTTTATTTTTATTTGCAAAAATTGTCATAAATAAATAATGTACCAATTTATTTAAGAAAAACTATATCAAGTTTCAAAAAGTACTACTTCCGGTTTACGGATTTCTACCAAAATCTTATCCGGTGTTAAGATCCCTATTAAAACCTTAAATATGAAATTTGGTTATTAAAGGTTTGATACTTTTTCAGTTATCGTGGACGAAAAATCGTCAGTCCATACATTCATACAAACACACACACGCACACACACACACATACACACACACAGACATCATCGGGAAAATATTAAATTCGTATTCTAGAGACCCTGAAACGTGCTTATCCACCAAAAACTCATACTCGAAAATTTTGACCCATTACAATACCTCTCTTATAGAATATGAGGCGAGAGGTAAAAAACTGCGGCTATTTTTAGCATGAAAGTTCAAAGTAAAAAAGTTTAAAACACGAATAAAAATATTATGAGCATGCTTTAAAAAAATGAAGTTACTTTTCAGTACAAATTACTAACGTAGAAAAAACTGTTTAAATCGTAAAAACGAATAAATTTACTCCTCGTATTTTATCTTCTCTTCTTGTCAGCTTTCAGCCAGGAAATTTAAATAAACGAGATAAGTTTTTCAGCACTTAGTGTTTCGTTTTTCCTTTAAAATACATCAAAATTAAGGTGGCAAGTCGTGCGTGAATATATGATTCACAGTCGATGATGCCAGATACATCGATTGTTCACTATTATAAAAGAGACGGAAAATGGTTGATAATTTTGCCGCACAAATACATGAGGGTTACACGAGAAAAGTAGTTTTGAGCACAACATTGAATCTTATGGGGTCACTAAACAACGATTAAACTTTACTCACGTGAAATATTAAGGAGGTACACTCGACATTTTTGAAATAATGAGAGAATTTAATGAAATTTTCTTTTGAAAAACATTGTAAGAATGTTACCTGAATTTTTTTAGAATTTTTCACCGTGTAAATTATCCAAAAATAAATATTAAAAAACTTAATTTCACATGGCCTCTTATTATTTTACTTTAAAATCAACGTAAAAAGCATTTAACGAAAAGAAAATTCGAATTGCTTTTTTAAAACGTACATTATTATTTCAAAGACCGGATAAAAGTAATACAAGCATCATTTACCACTTAATTAACCAGAATTCTTAATCGACGCTTATGCCTATTGACAAGAAAATAATATAAACACGGTAACGTTGATATGCGCGAAATTTGAATTTTAACCAGGAAAAAAACATTATCTATTTATAATCACAAACATGAAAGGTAATGTGTACAAATGATAAATAATTTATACCTAACGATTTGTATGAAATTTCCAGTGCAGAATTCTCTTCACCTTCCATTTTTACTATCTGTCAGATTGACATATGAACGCGAAAAATGACATGTACAACACAGCGTTGCCATAGTTTACACTGGTATTTGGCCGAATGAAATCTTATAAAATAAAGAAGTATTACATCATAAAAATTAATAATATCCTTAATTAATTGATTTAAATATCATTTTATAACAATAAAAATTCAAATACAAAAAATGTTTGTTATTATTTTTTATAAGTTGGAACCCTGATATTGATTTTGATAAATTTAAATTCACCTGGATCTTGTGAAAAACATACTTTCGTGGTTCATTCACAATTTGACTGGGAAAAGAAATAAATCCGCCTTTTGTAGTGCTGTTTTAATTATTTATTTAATATAAAATTCATACAATCACGAGCTAAAGTGTTTGAAAAGGTTCAAAAATGATTTGCTGAAATTTATACACGTATATGTTAAATAAAAGATGAATTGTATCTTCATCTTATGCACATTGATTTGCCACCTTAAACAGATAAATTCTAAATGAAATTTCCCAGCGATCGATTGCATTTGTTTATCAAATCATATGAAAACTTGTCACCTTCAACTAATGCGCTGCTTCATTTAAAAAATATCCATGCATAAATAACTCCAACCTTTGACCTCATCAATCATCGTGAAGTTGGCAGCACTGAGGGTCGCAGACACCCCACTCAGTCCCGGTGATACGTCACTCACTTCCAGAAACATTTGGTTGGCAACACTGATAATGCATTCGTTTATGAATATTATCATAAGTAAATTGTTTACCTTTTACCACAGATCGCAGAACTTTTGAGATCTGTGCTTTTACCAAATTCCATATAGTATCTGAATGGAAATTCAGACCAATTTTGTTTTGGATTTTTTTGTGAATTAGGTACTACTAATTTAACTTACCAAATTTAAATAAAACTAAACCCGCATTCATAGTCCGAAATTTGCTGAAATTTTATGAAATTTGTTAAGTTTGTTATATGACAATATGTACTTGCGTTCACAACACCAAATTTCAGTGATGTGAACGCTAGTACACATTGCTATTATGGCATACCAAATTTCGGGCTTTATAAAAAGTATACCTATAAATTAAACAATTAGTATAGTTTAGTTTTTACAAATTCATTCAAACAGGATTTCATATTTTTTCTTCTTTGTTATTAAATATCGAGATTCCTGAAAAATCCAGATTCCTGAAAACACAGCTTCTTGAATAACCCAGATACCTGAATAACTCGGACACCCTAAACTGTGAATTCCTGAAAAATTAAAATTGATGAAACTTTAAATTCCTGAATATCAGAATTACTAAAAATCTGGTTTCCTGAAAAAAAGATTTCAGTGACACTGGATTCCTGAAAATTCGGATTCCTGAATAACAAGATTCTTGATAATCCAGATTTCTGTAACTCCGGATTTCTGAAACTCTAGATTCCTCCTGAAATTATGGATTCCAGAATTTTCAGGTTTCTGAAAATCTGGATTTCAGATTCTTTTTTTCCGGTAGGTATATCCGTGTATATGAGTTCAATTTTTTTAAGTTAACAGACGTAATATATTGAAATCATAAATACCCATTATGTTAGTGTCTTCAAAAAAATTAATTTAAGTAAGTACTTATTTATATTTTATGTACAATATTGCTATAAAAAAATGTGTGCAATAATTATTGGGAATAGGGCTTAAAAAATTAATAACAATTTAATAAGATTGTAATGAAAACAAATTTAGATGAGGTCATTTTCGAGTGCATTGCTGTCTATATACCAATTGTACGAGTCGAGGACGAGTGAAATTGTATTGCTGCAATGCACGACAATAAAATTTTCTGGATATTAATCCATGCCGACGGGTATTCGGCAATGAAATCGCAATATTACTTTTAAAAAATGACGTTTATAAATGTCTACAGAAATATTTCCGGAAATATAGTTCCTAAACACTATTCCCAAGTACAAATGCGATTTTCTGATAAATAAATAATGGAATCTTTTGCAAACTGGGCAAGGCTGAGTTGTGCGAGTTTTAGTTTTTTAGTAAACTAATTTTCGTCGGAATTCGCTTGTCAACGGATCGTTCTTCTCAGGGTTTTCCTAAAGGTGGTGCATTAACTTTCACGCCATGGCTGTGCGATAATTGTATTTGGAGCTGTTTTAAAGTGCTGCAAATATAAATAGCATTACAGCCATTCAGTACGTGTCCTGGTAGTCTTACATACACCCACATACACCCACACACACACATACACAGATAAAGTCTCGTGAAAAGAGATGAACGACTTACGTGAAGGAAGTGAATTTCTCTCGCAAGGAATTTCAAAATGAGAAACAGGAATTTAATTGTTTTCTTTCCAAGATTTGCCGCAATTAATTGCACAAGATTTACACTGATTTATACTAAAAACAAAACAATATTTTATCTTTTCATTATATTGTCCAGGCAGTAGCTGCGCGGGTTTAAGCACAGCTCACTGCATGTGACGACGTACGAACCCGGAGTTCCCGGGTTTAATTCTCTCGGTCGGAAGTGCGTGTGTGCAGTCGTTAAATTGTAAATAATCTTGCAATTAAATCGCACTCGGACGCTTCAAGCCACTTGATCATCTTAAATGTAATCCAGGTTGCGTAAGAATCTCTTCGTTGCCGCTTTTAATTTCAAAGGTTGTCGCACGATTCGGTCGAAGTGGTTGGATTCCACTATAATAACATCCACCATTCTATAATTCATAATTGAGAGTAAAATTCTGTTGAATGGTAATGAGCAAGACAAAAAATAAAAATGGCCGTTTTGACTCTGTGTAGAACATCCTTTACCGCTCAGCCAACTCTAGCTACACAGACAGTATATGCGCAACATACCGAAATTACGAAATTTAAAAAATGCATAGCTATAGAAAATAATCCAATGATAATTTTTTTTTAAGTGACCCGTTTTGTACGCCGGTGAGTGTATAATTATTTCAAATAAAATTTATATTTGTATCTGTTTCCCCCCTAATTAATAAGGTACATAGCACGAAGTGTAATACAGGGGCCAACACAACCTGTGTAACAAAATTTAAAAGTATATAGTATTGGACGCACTGATCATTAATCAAATTTAAATACAAAAAAAGTTAAACAATAGTTATGCAGTATTTATTAGCGTAATTACATTAATGTAATAATAATTTTACAAACAGGAAAAAAAAGAAATTTGTTACACAGGTTGGGTTACACCTTGTATAAACATAGGAGTGAACACTCCGTATCTTAATAATACTGTAGATTTGTGGCATTTTTGTTTACCATGTGCGACAGAGAAAGATCACTACTAAACCCGTGCGTTACCATCGTTACCGTTGTTTATCGACATAGAATGCATGCTTCGAACTGGCCTGTATTTTCTGTCTCTCTCTAAAAGGTAAACAGAAAGGCCACACTTCATTCTCGCTAGGGTTCACTCCTGTCATATATTATACTTCGATGTATATAGTCATAAAAATTTACTGTGTTTTATTTTATGTGCATTAGATGAATAATAAAATTATCTGATTTATAATTTATAATTAAAATTGACCCATATACAGGGCATATTATGTGTCATGTTTTTTTTATTAAATTATTATAAAATGTTACCCTTTTTTGACATTAATAATCATATTATATTACCCGTTAAGAAATATTACATTCGTAAATAAAATATCAAATAAATAATTTCTAAAAAATATTTTGTTTCATTAACCCTTACAGAAAAAATCCGTGTATTTGGTTCCTTGTTATTTATTAAAAATTCAATATAAACGTTAGCTTAAAAATTCAGCTTTTAAACTCTGCATTTTATCTTTGTTCTACATTCCCCGCGTTCAAATATGTATCACGTAAACCATTTGAGTAAGTACTTTCCACTTTAATATTTATATTTCAGTAAAAATATTCATACGTATTTAAATCCGCTATAACTCGGCGGAAACGTAACGATAGAGACCACGGCATAAGTTGCCATTTGCTGCTTTGACAGCCATTTTAATTTTAAAACAGCACGATCGGTATTGAAACTAGAGTTGTGCATTTGTTCAGAGAAAAAAATTATTTATTTATCGAGTCCATTAGACTAATGAATCGCGCTATACTGAATAGTAATTATGTTAAACTATTGTGGTTAGGATTAAATGTGATACCAGGTTTAGTTGAGGGCACATTTGCTGAAACTGCAACGAATTCATTTAATAATATTAAATAATTTGGGTATAAATTCGATGAGAATAATTGTTTGATTTTATTAATGGTACTGTTTTTTGACCTGAATTATAAATATGTTTACAGAAGAACCAGTTTTGCTTTTGAAATATTTTTCAAAAACATTATGACTGTAAATATTTTAATTAAATTGTTTGATTTAAATATTTATTTGCATTTTATGTGTATTGCATGTTCAATCATTTGAATTCGAGTTTTTAAATTGCAGCATTTTACAGTTATTTATGTATCAATGATATTTATGAATACTGACCAATTAAATAATACCCAACTTGACAAAATAAAATATACAGAACATATGTTACGCTTATTAACATACATTTTTTTCTCTATTGGTGGACACTGAAAACCAAACAATCCTGTATAAAATAGGTATGACGAGTGAAATCTAGGCACGATAATCGAAAAATTTACTATAGGGTATAATTTAATTATAATGTAGTAATATGATAATAAAATAGATTGGATATCACGTTCGATAACACGTTTTCACTTTGTTATCAAATATTATCCCTGTGGTTTAGAAACGTCGTCCTGTTTTCTTATCTGCTACTTTACGCGGCTTTTCCGCAATCGTGTCTTTTACTTTGCTTCGATATAGCACACGTTTGAGACTCAACAGATACTGTATGTCTTCGTTTGTAAGAAAATTACTAATAATTTCTATCAAATATTTTTAAGTTCACTAGATTTAACATATTTCATAGAAATAATTAGTTTATTTACCACATCTTAATAAAAGCATCATAACTATGGTAATTTTAAAAAAGAAAAGTAAAACATTGCCCACTAGTGGTGTTGCTAAAAATTATACCCACTATTGGTAAATTGTTAATTTACTTGTTGAATGTCACCATAATAACGATGTTTTTGGTTAGAACATTGTAGCAGTTATTAAGAGGTGTTGGATAAAACGTTATAAGTACTTCACGCGCGGGCAAAAAGCAATGATCCACTCCAGAAAAGTAAGTAAATAACTATTCCCCATATGAGCGGTATTGACAGATTTTTTATGACAGCTCCTAGCACTTGTTTTACTTTTAAAGAAAAATTTTCCTCGTGTGAACTGGGCATAAAGTTTTCATGTAACATAACATACTTAGACATGATATGACACATAAGCTATGTGACCATAAGTCTTTAACCTCATAGAAGATACGATATCTTAAATTTTGCTTTTAAATTCCTTCACTGCATAAATAGGAATGTTGGTCAAAAGTATAAAACATAATTTTAAAGAAGTATAGTCGGAATGTGGACAAAGGGTAGAACAAAAAACAATCAAACTTCCTAGGTATGTTATGTCCACATTCCGACTATAAATACTTCTTTAAAATTGAAATTTTTTTGGACACAACTATAGGTAAATCATAAAACATAATGTGTACTTTAGGTAGGCACTCGGTAGGTACCTATTTGTATTTGTACTTAGTGATGCAACGGATAGTGAATTGGCCGGATAACGGATACCGGAAGTTCGGTTTATTCTCGGGTTGGTTAACCGGATATTCGGCAACCGGATATTCAGCGTTCAAGAACAAATTTGTTTGGGGTTGATGCACAAATTTATGAACAACATATAGGTACATCGTAAGACACTGTGTAAAGTACTTTTAATTGGTACTTAATACTTACTTCAATATATTAATTTTTACTTGCAGCTTATCAAGTACTTTGTGAAGTACTTGTACTTGATTTTCCAAGTACTTACATTTTAAAGTACTTGATACTTGATCATAGAAATTATGAAAAAAAGTACTTTTACTTCAAGTACTTTCCTTGGCCATAAGGTACTTGATACTTGTACTTCAAGTACTATTTGTGGTACTCTTCCCAGCTCTGTTTAGTGTAGTTTTCTTATAATTCGAATCACTCCACCATATTTCTCCCTACTCTATCATCTCTGCTCTATGCCTCTTCACTGTTGCCATATGCGTTTCATCTTTTTTGACGATCCATCAACGTAGGCCAGTAGATAATCGGTTTTTAAGGGCTTTCACTCGGGATTCCAACCCGGGACGTTATCTGGCAGCTGGCGCGGGCCGCTGATTCGAAGCACTGAACGCTGGTCCGCTGGCCATATGGCGACTCTAGGTCTATTTGAGGATTGGGCACGAGCGAATAGTGGAGTCATTTTATATTCAATTTAAAATAAACGGAGGATGGGGGATGATTGAATGTCTGTCTAGACGGTATTGAAACGGCTAAATGAGGTGAAATATTGTTTAGGAGAAGGTTTTGGAAACGAAGTTATTATTACTAGAAAATGGTTAAATCGTTAACCTTCCTATTATCCCGAAGTAAATGTTACACATTTGGTGATTGGGTCATATTGACCCAGACCAAAAATGATTACCTTCTTGAAGTCATTAATAGTTGCGTATGTAATTTTTATTATAATAAATTAAATAAATAGTGTAATACAATATCGAATACGATTATAAATACACAAAAAATAATAAATAAGGCTTCTAGTTCAGTATCGCTCAAACCACGCCGAGCCATGTTTATTTCACCATTCACTTGTATTTGAATCCAACTGAATATAATGTAATACATAGTATATTGAGAAACCCCTAAATATATCAAAAAGCAATACAGAAAATAAGGGGTCCCCAACAACGACACTGGTTCTGTAGATACACAATTATAATGTTTATATTTATAAAAATAACAACAATAAGTCGAAGTGATCCATTTAGCACATATGTTACTCATTAACTTTATTTATAAACAAATGTAATGCATGATATGAAATATAAAACACATTAACTATCGAGCACATTTGACGACTACATGTAATATGAAGCCATAATTTTCAATAGTTCCAAATATATACTTAGTAATAACATAAAAATGGGTCAGTTTGACACATAGATAATAGGAAGTTTAACGACGCAAAAGGTAAAAATTATGTCTGAATTAAGATGGGTTTATGCTCACAAAATTCAAGAATAAGAATTGTGTTAAAGTTAAAACTTTTGAGTCGGTTTATGCTGAAGGAGTAAGAATAAGGAATAAGGATTAAGGGGGGTCACTACCGGCGTAAAAATGGTGAAAAGTATGTATAGTTGTTTTCATAAAATTGAAGTAAAAATTCACATTTTTAGAAAAACAAATACTTTTTTGAATAGATAAAGGTTGTCTCCAAATACGTCTGATGCCATGTTATTCATTTTTGTACTCTTTTTTTATATACATGGCAAAACATGGCCAATTTCAGCTATTTTGTGAGTTTTTTGTACGTATTTTATCACATATTTAAAACAAACAAATTTAAAAAGTGGCATTAGACGCACATTTGTTAAAAAAATCTTAATATTGAAACCAGTTTTAATGAAAAAACTGAATATCGTTTTCCGCTATTTTGACGGCTTGTATTGAACAATTTGTAATTTAATTTTCTGAATTAAATAGATCATAAAAAATTGTATTTTTTATTTAAATTCATAATTTTATCCTTTGTTTATTCATGTGTAACATGCCGCATAAAATCCAGTATTTAGGTATCGGCCCTCTTTAAGAATTATTTCTTCAGCATAAACGGACTCACATGTTACAACTGTTTTAACTTAAAAACTATTCTTATTCTTAAAATTTCGAGTATAAACCCACCTTTATATTTTTAGTGTTAAACCTACTAGTAACAAAGTTCATCTAATAAAAAATAAAAAGTCCAATAAACAAAAAAATAATAGGCTTATGAATCTGCATAACAATTTTTATCGATCAGTGAAAATCCGGTTTGAAAATTCGCATGGTTAAGGTAGATATGATTTTTTAAACTTTAAAATTAATTTGTGATGTCATCTGTATTAAGTAGTGGCACTCAACCAGTATATTTTAATGCGTATTTTTTATATTTGTTAAAAGTGTAAATATATATTAAATCTTACAGTTGTGCAATAATTATCTTTAATATAAAACTAAAAATTAATGTTAAACTCTACATAGTCAAACATTTTTATACATTTTGACATTCCTGATTTTGACGTTTCAATGGCGCTGATAAGCGTGTATTACTAATATCAACAGTTTGAAACTTTGTTCTGCATAAATGTTCATAAAATATCTATTTGTAACTACCTATTTACATACGAAAAATATCTCCAACCTACAAATTTGACAGATTAAAAAAAAAATTATTATGTAATTTCAGCCTTTACTTTAATTTCAATGTACTTGTGCTTTATGTCGTTGAAAAGAGAAAAAAAAACTCTATTAAAACAGATCACAGCCTACTATGAGCTCCATATGAAAATTTGTATTTGATTTAAATTTCTCGAAATATGTGTGAGATAAAGAAATTTTGAGGACTGCTGTGAAGTGCGAATTATAAACTTGTAGTACTAATTCAAATAAAAAAGTTATAGGTAAAAAACGATATTGGGAAAATTTACATTTTTGCGTATATCTAGTCTCTCCTATGCATTTTTGTGAGAAAACAAAAACATTTTTAAATTGCCCCCCTGAAGTCTTATTTAACCCAATTCGTATCTCTTCTCGAGATCCCTATACTTCATGATTTATCTAAATTTTAATAAATAATTTACAACAGATTTTTACAAGCAGCGGTCTTAAAATATTTTCATATTTTTCAATATGTTTAATAAATTAATATAAAATGTTTTATAAAAGTATTTTTACCTAGTAAATATTTCAAAGCAAAACTTAATTTAAAATATGCCTAGACTTTAACTGTGCTAAATATGAGCTCTTTTACAAGCTGCCCTAATAAAATGCATGCAAAATATGTGGAAAATTCATTGTGAAATGATCAATATTGAGCGTAAAAACTGGCCATTTTCATGATTAAAAATGCTTGAAATTCGGTTGTAGTTTGATGTGGTTTGTATATTTTTCCCCGGCTGATATGTAACAAAATTTTACAATAACCTAATGGACAATGTTCAGTTAGTTAAATATTTTGATATTTCATTTTATGTTTTTTGTGCATAAAGTAAAAACTTTTCCTATTTGAACTGAACCTCAGTGACATTGCCATCATCATCTCTGGGATATTCTGCAGGTAGAAAAGTTAACAAACTTAATTTTAAAGTTAAAATGTTTTTGTTGCGAATATGAAATGCGATTACAGAATTTCTCGGCCTTACCTAATAACTAAATTTAGCGTTTGACAGTTATTATGTTAAGTTCTTTTTTCGGGCGGAAAATTTGACTTTACAATAAACGCACTTAATGGAGATTCGGCCGGAAGTTTGCACAAAGAATAAGACGAAGAATTACCATGTAGTTTCCTGTTTCGCCGCAGAAGGAAAAATTTAATAAGAGCTCAAGAAAATACATACGCATAGTATATAAAGATATTGGGCTGAATTGAATACTTTCATTAAGGGACTACCTTTTTTCGAATTCCTAGAATACTCTTGATATTACTTTTTTTTCTATTCCACTCTCTTTCCCACTAATAAGGCTGCCCGAACCCAGCCCGAAACTTATACTTTCCCGCATCCTAGCTATACAATGTCATTTTGAATTTGAAAAACACTGTAAACATGACTTCAGTATTTCCATAATAACTTCTGTATTTAAAAAAAAAATTAAGTAAAGTAAAAAGGCAGCTTAGCTGCATGCTTCTTACTTTTTAAATTTTTATTGCCATTTATGGTGACTGAAAAAATTGTATAAAATAATGACAAAATACCGCAAAAAACGTCATTTTTAAATTTTTTTACTTCAAATTCCTAGGCCAAAGACAAAAAAAATATAGAAGCATTAAGACGTCTTTTGTTAATAAACTCATGTAAAAGCATAATATATTTCAATTATAATTAAAGTAAACGTGGAGGCCGTAGACCTCTGTAACGTAAAATTTTAGAGTAGACGTACATCTTAAGTTAAAGATGCTTCTCTAAAATAACAAATAATGAGAAACACGTACTTCCATCTGTAAATAAAAAAACTGATGTGGCCAGCACATATCCTTCCGCCTTGACATTTTAATATTTAATATAAGTTTGTTAACAGTTTTATATTATAATAATGTAGGTAGGTAATAAATTTCATTTTTCACAAACGATTTACAAAAAATGTTATAGTTCTTCAAGTAAAGTGCCACGGGTACCTACCACTGATGATCCGCTGATTTTTACCAAAATATAATTAGCTCTTTATAGAAACGAAATTTGATTTTATTAATACCTTATTTCATAATCTCCAGTAGTCCAGTTAATAATATACTTCTCTAAAATACTTACGAGGGTGTAACCCAACCTGTGTAACAAAATTTAAAGGTGTATAGTATTGGACGCTCTGATAATAAATTAAAAAGAATTTTGTTGAAATTCGCAAATTAAAAAATGGGCCCAAGCAAATGAGACATTCTGTAAGTACATACAAATTTCATTTTGTCCTGTTTGTAAAATTATTATGTTAATGTAATTACGCTAATAAATACTGCATAACTATAGTTTAACTATTTTTGTATTTCAATTTGACAACCAGTGGTACCCAAAATGATATTGTTTTGCAAATTACCTACTGTTAATTTTACGAATTTCAACAAAATTCTTTCATGATCAGTGCGTCTAATACTACACCCTTAAATTTTGTTACACAGGTTGGGTTACAGCCTATATAGTTGTTAGTACACTAAAGTGGAGATATAAATTTTTGTCAATTAAAATATTTGTAATCTCGCAAGAATTCATAAATATAATTATGAGAATCAACGAATTTGTTTTAATTGAGTATAAAAGTGATTCTACACAAAGAGCTACTAAATTAAATTAAAATATTTTTGGTAAAAGGTAGCAGAAATCAACAACAATTAGTACAATGAGAAAATTAACTAGATTAGGACAACACAAAACAATCCGAAATAACGAACTCAATTCTCTTAATAAAATTCGTTTTCTCATTTTAAAAGCTTCACGCTTTACAGTCATGCCTTGTCTTAATTTCACTTTTTATTTTAATCAAGCTAATTTGAAACTAATTAACGCGTTTTATTAAATCTAAATTTAGATAAGAAAACGAGAACAGATTTCAGAAAATAACACGAGTTTATATTATTATATAGGGTGATTCAAGTTAGGCTGCCCGATCAAAGCATTTAAGGTGATCCTCTACCCATGGCAGAAAACAGTCTAAAACATTGATTCTATGGCGTTTATTGTTTTACGTCACTCAGGGACGAAAAGCAGTGTTTTCCTCTTGCTAATGGAGGGAGGGAAGCGAGGAAAACACTGTTTTCTTCCCGCTACTGGCGGGAGGAAAGGTGATTTCGAGACTGTTTATAAATTAAAAATGGAAGAAAAATCCAAAAATTTACAAAAAATTCAACAAATTTTTTTTTTCATTAAAAAATTATTATATAAATATTTTATTTCTGAACAATGAACTCATGTTCGGGCAGTTCGTAATTGTTATATTCATAGGGCTGGTGCTCTAAATGTTGCCTGCCTGATATCCAACCCTCGTGACGTAATAGCTATTACGCCCTCGCTCGGACTCGCCTTCTACTCGGGTCGCCGCTTTGCCCGCGAGAGTAATAGCTATTACTCCCTTGGGCGAAGCCGGCGCCCTCGCTCGGACCACCACTTCATCCGCGGGAGTAATAGCACGCTTCCCTCCCTAGGTGCACAAAATACTATTGTTAAACATACAAATAACAAATAATTTATGTTTGAAGGGAAAAATAATTTTTGCATCCATATTTGTTAAAAACTGCAATATTTGTAAAAATGAGGGTTTCGCGTGCCACTGTACAGCTTTTATTTTTAAGTGAATTAACTTTAAATTTTAACCCTTAAAAGAATTTGTCAACTTATTTTGTTTAGATATAAAATCATAATTTAGATCTATCTGAATTTTTATATTTACCAATTTTATAACTACAGTCAACTAATAATATACATGAATCAAATCGTTTAATCAGTGTTTTCATCAGTTTTCGGTAGTTGACACATAGTGTAAAGTGTAAATGAATGAATGTCATTGCAATTTGTGAACAAAGTTGTTCTGTGTAATATTTTTGTAATATAGGGTAAGTTATTATACAATTATATAACCATAAAATATAGTGTCATAAATATTATTTATACTCTCTGAGATGAAATAAAATTGCAGTTACAGTACAAAGTAGTAAATTTACTTTATGCTCATACGTTGTTGATGTAAAAAACTTGATAACCTATTCGTGTTAGGAGTCATAGTTATTTAAACATAAAGATAAAGGAGGTATTCAGAATTTTTATGTAAAATAAGGTATACGATGGTTAATGTTATTCTTAAGGATATTTAACATTCAGTTTTATTTAATTATAAAGTTTACTATTAGAATCGTCAGAGTACTCATGGTTTGTTGCCTCCCCGACCTATATAATAGGAGGATGTATTGTAATCGCGATTTTTGACGGTTCGAGATTTTGATGAATCTTCACGTTTTAGAACCCTACTAAATCCAAATACATGATTTTTAAAAGTCGGTCTGTCTGTCGGCCTCTCCGTAAGCAAGATAAATTGAGAACGCGTTGGAATTTTGGACTGCAATTTATATTTAAGCTTTTTACAAAAAAGTTCGATAATGAGCTTTATTCAGTCAGTGGTACCAACTTTATAAATGTTTATTTTAAATACTATCAAGTGTGGTATCAAATTAAAGCTCTCGGGAAAATAATTTTAGTAAAAGAATAAAATAAAGTTGGTATGTGGGTCTGTAAGTCTGTGGATCTTTTAGTCTGTCTGGATGTTGGATAACTTAAAAACGCGTTGGAATTTTGGACTAAAATTTTATATTTAAGCTTTTTACAAAAAGTTAGTTTTAAGGTCGTTAATGAGCTTTATTCAACTAGTGGTATGAACTTTATAAACGTATTTTTTTAATACTATCGAGTGTGGTATCAAATTAAAGCTCTCGGGAAAATAATTCTAGTATAAAATTAAATCGGTATGTGTGTCAGTAAGTATGTGGGTCTTTTAGTCTGTCTGGATGTTGGATAACTTAAAAACGCGTTGGAATTTTGTACTGAAATTTTATATTTAAGATCTCGAGCCAAAAACTTACTTAAAGTTCGTTAATGAGCTTTATTCGATCAGTGGTACAAACATTATATACCATTTTTTGCCAAATTAAAGCTCTCGAAAAAAATCTAGTTAAGAAATTTGAAATTTCGTCTCGAACTTTTTTTAAAAATCAGTCTTGACTAGACGAGACGAGACGAAATTCGAGAAAGTCTTGTCTCGTCGGCATCATTAATTAATCCTTAGCTTCAAAATTTTCTGTTTACATTTTAATAATCCGGACATAGTTTTCGAAAAAACGTTGTTTGATATTCGATTGTGAAATGGTTTTGCATTTTGCACGCTATGTTCGTAATAAAATCTTTCCCTCGAATGCAAGAGTATCATTTCGCAATCTAGAATCAAAAATATCTATAACTGCTGAGATTTAAAATATTTTTTATAATATCGCAAAATTACATAATTTGTAAAATATCACAAGAAAGAATTGTTGAATATGCCTGGCAATACTGATTTTTTCTGGATTCTAACACAACGCTATCTGCGATCTCTTTTGTATTATTCCTAAATAAGTTTCGTTTTCTTTTCTTGACAATACTCTGCTGGTATTGTAATTGAAAAGAGTTTTCTCTGGTCGACTTTTTCCCATTTAATATTTTTCGCCAATATCAGATGAAAGAAGTTTCTGATAGGCTCTAGCGGCACTGTAATTGACTCTTCAGACTTTAAATAGAGTTGCAGAAATATAATTTCACCGCGACTAAATTTATTTCGCATTTTATCTCGCCCTCGGTTACACTGGGACCCAAGACAAATTATCTCAAAAGTTCGCATTGCTTAGACGAGAAATACTTTCAGATGTGTATATAGATACCAATCAGCGATTATCGATAAGGTAAAGAGTTTAAAAAATGGCTACACAAAAATTTTGCCCTGTGGTGTACTCTCCAACCGTACACTTTTTACCTTCCGCTTACCTGTAAAGGAAGGTATTGGAATCATGCAAAAAATCGGGTAGTGAGTTTTTAGTGGATGAGCACGAATTAGGGTCCTTACAACTCATTTTTGATAGTTTCCCGATGATGTCTGTATGTATGTGTGTGTGTGCGTGTGTGTGTATGTGTGTGGTCCGGGCCGATGTCGTCTGTCGGATAATTCAAATACGAATTATCCAAAAAATTTGATATTTGGTATTTTACAATTGTATACGGATAGGAAGAGCTCATTACATTTTGGTACAAATATCTTCACCGGAAGTGATATTTTTTGAAGATTAAAAAGATTAAGTGTCAAAAAATTCTATAAATTTGGATAAATATAGTATTTATTTGTAATAAGAATAAAAGGAAAAGTTATTTGCAATCTACGTTATAAAAAAATTGTCTTTATCTGGTAGCATTAAAGAACTGCAGTAAAATTTAAAAAATAAATTTATCAAAAAAACATTGAAATCTTGTAATCCATGTTCGGTTGATTTTTGTTTCTGCATAAAAAATATTGACAAATGAGACGGGTGACAAGTTGGCATACTAGCGCTATATAAGTCATAAATAAGCTATTAAATGTAGTAACTGAACGGAGGATTGCTTCAACACAGAAGAGTTTTCGTGTGAATGAATCTTTTGATTCAGGTGATACTAATTTCTGTGTTTGAATATTTTAGATTTTTATTTGTATTTTAAATGGGCACCAGATTGTACGTATTCATTTCTGTTTAAAGTCTAGATATGGCGGAAGGTTGTGTGATGGCCACGTCAGATTTTTTAAATATTATACTGACCAGATGCAAAAAAATTTCTCCTGTAGTGTACCTATGTTCTCCAATAAAATATCCGTGAATGAGCTGACGGCTGGTATCCGCACACATGGTCGAGTATAACAAATAACTTTATGAATTTTTTCCTAAAGTTAACAAAATAAAAGAAGCTGAGGGTTTATAACTAGCATGAATTTTCAAATTTTTTGTAATCAATACACTTCTGAAAAGCAAATCGTTTTATAGAAAAATTAATCACTTAGTCTGACAGCTGTCATTTAGTGGCATTTGCAATTCGAGATTAAAAATGCATTTTTTATATGTTACAGACATAATATGAGCAATATTTACTAATTATTTACTTTAGAAGTGGACAAATTAAGGAATTACTCACGAGGGAAATCGTAACTCACGAGGTCGAAGGCTGAGTGAGATAATTTTCTCGAGTGGGTCATTCCTTATTGCCCACGTGTGAAGTAAAACTTTTTATCAAACACCTCTTAATAACTGATTAAATATTTAAAAAGTATTAAGTTTCAAGCGAAAACAGTTTACACACTAGTAGATAATTTTAATCAAAGCCACTAGTGGGCAGGTGTTGGATAAATTATATTAAGTTTTATAATAATACATGCATTTTTAATCTCGAACACAAAAACATTTTCAAACAATATTCATCTTTGATTATTTTACGAATGTTAAAATAATACTGACAGTTTAAATGTCAAAATATTCAATAATAACAAAGGATAACCATAGTTACTATCTGCTGTGGTTTTGTCAAATTTTATCGCTAAGAAACTGCCTTCTTCAAACAAATAAAGCATACTAATTGGTCTAAAATTTTTCCTAATCTTTGCTAGCGCTGATGGCAAATTGTAGTATTACCTACTCGATTTTAAAAGTTTTCGGTAGTGTAGGTGAGCTCAGTTTGTAATATAGCAAGGTCACTTTTTCACTAGGTATATTTTTGGCACAAGTGTAGCGCCTTAACAAGAATTGCGTTTAGGAAAAATTAAGCGACCCCATTGTATCTATTTAATTTAATAATTTCTGTAAAAACAAAATCAAAATTATTTGTCTCTCTAAAGTTTTTTGTTTAGAATTATTACTGATTGTTTAGTAGAATTAGTATAATTAAATGAAGCATATTCCGTCTCTGTTTGAACGGTGCGTTTGTATTGTATCTGTATCCTCTACCCTATAGAATTGAGTTAGCAGCATGTAGAATTTAATACTCGTATAATTTCGTATGCAGAAAATAGCATCAACTCGCTACTGTCTCTGTGTACGTGTGTACGTATGTATGTGATGTTATGCATGGCTGGTGAAGCGTGCGCCAACTTTGCGTTCCCACACACGTCAGTATGTGGTAGATATTGCCCCCGCCTCCCCTACGCTCGGAGGGTTATGTAATAAAATAACGTAATGCCGGGGATATAGGGATCAGTTTACTGTGGCCTAATTTGTATAATTGTGGTAAAAATCTGGATACTTTTACGAAGTAATTATAGATTTTGTGTAGATAGTGTATCTTATAATCTAGATTTAGCAGGTGTGCTTTTTGACTACTGTTCCCTAAAATAGGGTGACTGAAGTTTTAACATACATGCATTGCATTTAGGTAGTGAAATATATATTTTTGGGAAATATACACTGAGAGAATAATTTTGTATTATGGACAAAATTTATTTCGTTGAAGAAAAATTTGTCATTTTAACAAAAATGTAGACAATTTCTGAATAATTTTGCTAGAATGACAAAATTTATTTCTAGCAAGTAAAAAATATTTATGTTATATTGATAAAATGAAATATATAATTTTGTTCATTTAGCAAACATTTGAAAATAATGATCCTAACTTTGTTGTAGATACAAATTAAGGCATCAAAATTAAATTATTAGTTAGACATACTATATCTACTTTAAACCAATAACATTATTATGTTGGTTTAATTACATTATTTTGTACCGCTAATAACATGATTTTGTTGTACTAACAAAACAATTTTGTTGGACAATCAAAATATTTTGTGTATTTAATTATTGCCTTACAAAAATAGGTTAGAGTTATGAATTTATGTAGAAGTAGGTTCAAGTTTTTTTATATATTAAAAAAATGTTTCACAAAATTTATTTTAATTCTTAACCAGCATATCAAACTGTAAATACCATTAACGTATGTACCTATTCGAAGTTATTCTATTACTGTATTTAATACTTTGTTTATTTTCAGGTTCAAGTTTGAGTCCAGTTCAGATTCCTGCCGGCTTTTAATAATAAAAGGTAAGTGATTATTTCGTTAACCATTTTATGCTGCATTATGTACCATACAATTTTTGTTATAACTAAATTCAGTCAGTGAAATCATCCTATAATTTGATAAATTAAAAGTGTCATAAATTTTATTAATGGTACAAAATGGCTAAACTGTTTAAAACTATTTGTTCGTTTATTTTTACGATACTCCCGTGCATTTCGCGTGAAAAATCGTAGCGATATTTAATTTCAGTTTGCAAACATGGCAGGCAATTTGGTGCAATAAATGAATAAAATCTGCACAACGCTTATATGCCCACGCATATTAAACTTACCGGGCAAAATGAAAAACACAAAAGTGTTTACATTAAAGAACATTATTACATACGTGTCTCGCACATTACATCTGTCACGTCACTCCATGTAACGTAACATTACGTTGACACAGCGCAAAGTAGCGTAAAAGCACGGAGAGGACGGAATGTTTATGGCTGATTAATTCTATTCACAGACTGAAACTCAAAAGCTTCTAACATTTTTCGAATAGCCGAATTCTTAATTTAAGGTTTAGGGTTTCTTTTATCGGAGCGCATCTTTGTACGATTCAATAAAGAGGAAAAAGGTAGAAATCTTTCAAATACTTGAATTACATCCCCAGTTTTACAACAAAAAATAATTTTACTTTTAATACACTGCAGTTAAAACGAGAAATAAGACATAAAATTTATAATCTTCTTTTATAAAAAAAAATATTTATTGCTCTCGAGTTAATCTCAGTTGCACTCGCTTAATTTATTTTTGTAATTAAATAAAATAATTAAATACTTATATGCAAGCAAGTATGCCGTTTCAAATTTAAATTTGTTTTTTTAATAAAGCTGCAAAATAAAAATAATATTACAATTTAAAGTTCAGTTTCAAAATATAGTAGGTATATATTAATGCTGCGATTCTGTGCAAATTTATAAGGTTTACAAAGTAAATATTTAAATATTGAATAAAAGCAGTTTGAAACGTCAAAATTCAATAAATATAATTATAATAAAATATCAACAACATACTTATTTACCTTCAAGAATCTTTTATACTTTGCAATATATTTATTTATAAATAATACGAAACAGAATAATTGAAATAATGAAATTTGTATATCCCATATCATTTTTACTTTGTCTATTTAGTTATATGGTACCTAGTTGATATTTTGTATAAATTGTATTAAAATTTATAATACAATGAAACGACAGTAAATTGCTAGTATTAATAAAACTTTTATTAAAATAAATAATTATTTGTTGAAAATAAGCTCTGAAATCTAAATAAAGAAAGTACATAAATTTTAATTGACATATTGAATGCCCAATCAAAAATTGAAAATATGAATGAATATAAAATCACTTTGAAGTATTATGGATCCATAATTTGATATTTGTTGGAGCTACTGTAAATTTCATCCTTTAATTAATAGATAATTCAATATTTAATTGCATGAATTAACAACATTTAATTAAACCGTACTAAATATATAATAAGTGAGATAATGATAAATTAATTATTACAACATTTTACTAATTTCACAGTAATAAATCGGTTTGAAATTTCATTACATACAGAGCATAATAAAATAAAAAATATATTACGAAACAAAAAATTAAAGGTGTCTGACTGCTGACAGCCTGTACGAAATATATTACTCTAATGGCCAGTTGCACCGATTCTACTTAAATTTTAAGTTTTCCTTAAATCAACAATATCAAATCGAAAACAAACTATCAAACGTAGAAATAAATAACATTGCTGTCATAAAGTTCGATTCGATATTTTATATTTGTTACACTTAAAATTTAAGGAACAGCGGTGCTACTGGCTATTAGTGCCTAGGCAATCAAAGTAATTGTTGCTATGGAGAATCAATAACAGTTTTATAAAAATATAAATAACATATTTGTTACCTCCCGCATCATATTCTATAAGGGAGGTAATGTAATGGGACAAAATTTTTGAATATGAGTTTTTGGTGGATAAGAAAAGGTCAAAACGGTTATTTCCGTCAAAATCTGAGAACCGAAATTTTTCGCGATTACAATACTTTCTTTTTACTCCGTACAAGGCAGTAAAAACGTACATAGCAACATAATTTGATGTCGATACCTATGAAAATATTGTAAATAATCCCTAAATTAGTATTGATTAATAACAATCCGCGAAAAATTGTGTTAAAGAACACAGATTTATTGCCTAAGCTAGATTCATTGCCTCTGTTTTTACTTCTCGCCACTCATATCTGTAAGAGAGGTATTGTAATCATGCTAAAATTTCGATAGTGAGTTTTCAATGGATAAGCACGTTTTGAGGTCCCTAGAACACGATTTTGATAATTTCGCGATGATGTCTGTGTGTGTGTCTGTGTGTATGTGTGTGTCTGTGTGTGTCTATGTGTGTGTCAGGATGGATGTTGGAGGTACGATAAATCAAATACCACTGAATAAAAAAATTAGAAATTTTGTATATAATATTCTGACACCCTAGATTAGATCTGATTAGATTTTGGTGTTGATCGTGCTACCGGAAATGGTAGTTTCTTGAAGATCTGAAGAGTTTTTCTGGAATAACCTCACAATTTATGAATTAATAGGAATTTTTGTAATAACATTGTATACTAAATGTTACTGTCTACAATATGTATTCAAAACGTTGTTTCTATCTAGCACCATTTTCCAATTACAAGAAGTTAAAAATTCTACAAATTTGTTACAATTTTGATTTATCTGCCTACCTATGGAAACAAAAAATGAGTGTTAATGTCATATAAATTTTTGACTTTTTGGCAAATTGAAATGGAAAATATGAAATGTCATTTAGTATTTATATGGTGATAATGAACTTTAATAATATTATAAATACTACAATTCCCGAATTCCCTTCTAGTACAATCGTATATTTGTGAGTAAGTACCTTCATACACACTTAGCAAAATAGTAGAGTATATGGCGAGAGGTCATGTGTTGGCCAGATTGGATTTTTTACTTAGTTAAACAAATAATTATTTTGTTCCATTTTGCTGAGTATAAAGTTACACTCTGTCAGAGCCGTATTAAGGTATGGGGTAGTCACAGAAGGTCAGGTATTATGTTCCTCGGCATGTAAGTAAAACATGTGAAGAGCGCTATTGTTAAAAAGCGACTCAGTCCGCCCATAGACCATGTGTCTATGAAATAGGACCTTTCAGCATAGAACAGAACCATTGAAGGTCCGGCCCCCGCCCTCTGGCGATAAATCAGGGAGCTGTTGTTGCAGTCAACCAAATAATAGCGACTTTCAATTGTTAGAAACCCACCTTTTTTGTTAATATCCATGGGCGGAGAGCGAAAACATTTTTGGGGGCAAGTTTGCAATTTTTAATCCATGAAAACTGTTGCATATTTCAAGATCTATAACTAAAATACTAGAAATTAATTCTTTGGATTATTCACATCATGTCATCTGTCAAAAGAAACCAATAAAAATGAAGAATATTGAATTTCACAGCCAATCAAAATGAGTAGACTTGATTATTAAGTTGTGTATCGACTATTACTACTTGTACTTTCAGGTGACTATTTAACAAAGGAACATTTTTATTATAAAATCTATATTTCCTATTTCTATATCTGGGTTTTCTTCAAAGGTGTAGAACATTTTGGAATTTCATCACTATTTTATTTTGTAAAGAAACACCAAAAAACAAAACACATTTGACGGTACGTCTTTTGATCAAAATATTTGTTTTCTGATATCATGGATAACTGCATTTTTGCCGTTTTAATTTAAAACTGGATCTGTTTCAATGAATAAATCTCTTGAATAACATTCGTAGTAATAGTTAATTAGATTGTTTTTTGGTAATATACTCATGTACGTTAAAATTTATATCCAAGCACAGGGAACATTCGTAATAATACCAGAAAAATAATCGACATAACTAACGACTACTTATGATGTTATAACTATAAGTGACTATTTTGTATAAGAACACATATTTTTGTATAATTTTTTTACTGAAATAATAGATTTAGAAAGGATGTATCAAAATAGAGCATTATTTTAAGTGTTGAAATGTTTTTTTTTTTTAATATTTTCATATTACGAAGGATGGAATAATCGGGAATGCAGTGAATTGAGTTTTATTTAACTAAAAAACCGACGTTTCGTCACACCCTTGTGGCTTCTTCAGGGTGAATTAGTTGTTAAGTTGTTGTAAAAAATCTTTTACATAAATAGTGTACAATAATAATTTTTAAAAATTCTACAGAACATGTAGATGGGTCAAATAAATTAAATAATAAATTAAACAGACTGTTTCCACCGTTTTCCACCGTTAGGTTCGTTTTGACTGTTTTTTCAATGAGACGTGTGAAATTTAATTTATATGACCCATCTACATGTTCTGTAGAATTTTTAAAAGTTATTATTGTACACTATTTATGTAAAAGATTTTTTGCAACAATTTAACAACTAATTCACCCTGAAAAAGTCACATGGGTGTGGCGAAACGTCGGTTTTTTAGTTAAATAAAACTCAATTGACTGCATTACCGATTATTCCATCCTTCATTATTCTACCAGTCGACAAATCCATTTCTCATTTTCATATTACGTTCAGCATTTTCGTAGAGCCCTGTTCACACATGGATTCTTTGAGGATTTTTTTATGTTTCTAAATTCTGGAAATTTTCGACGCCACTGCTCGGGCATTATTTTCAAATTTACTTGAACCTGTCACAAACTACAAAAGTAACTACAAAGTCTTGAAAATGTTCCCGACCTCTTCACAAGATATTTACGACTTGCTTTGTTACGAAGTACATTTAAGATTTAAGTGATTCTTTATTTGAGAAACGTAAAAATGTGTTAGAGTTTTTCATTTTGCGGGCAAATAATTTATTGGTAAAGAATTTCACGATGAAATATTGATTGAAAATATTTCAATAAATAAAATTTATGCTCGAAAAGCTAATGTCACTGAAAATTTATGCAGTGGTGAAATATTTTTTGCAAGGAATTGATAAATGCACGAATTTTTTAGCAATATAAATAAAAAATTATACTATTCCCTACTCGCTACTTCTGTTTTGTATAACATTTTAACAAAATCAATTTATTTAACACAGTAACACACAGTAAGTGTGTTTTCAAAAGTAAACAATTTAATTTAACCAATAAAAATCTATTGAAATAATAGAAGTGTACATTTTGTCGCTCATAAATATTTAAAATACGTTTGAGTACATTAAAATACCCGCAATTTGTGTGATTACATTTTTATAGGGCACGTAAAAAGTGTAATGTATACAGTAATGTCCCGCTTCGCATGTGTATATGTGGCTTTATATATATTTGAATGTTGCGTTTGCCATGCACCTTTAAGTTTATGAAAGGCTGTCATACCTGCATACAAGATAAACTTTATAAACATTAAATATAATCATTTAATCATATGTAACCCAACTTTTGTAACAAAATTTAAGGGTGTATAGTATTGATCGCACTGATCCTTAATCAAAAAGAAATTTTGTTGAAATTCGTAAATTTAACAGTATCATTTTGGGTACCACTGATTGTCACATTTAAATACAAAAAAAGTTGAAAAATAGTTATGCAGTATTTATTAGCGTAATTACATTACAAACATGAAAAAATTAAATTTGTAGGTACTTACGAATGTCTCGTTTGCTTGGACCCATTTTTACCTCTCAAAATTTTCGTGTGTGAGTTTTTGGCACATAAGCACGTTTTAGGGTATCTAGAATACGAATTACACATTTTTGAGATGATATCTGTGTGTGTGTGCGCGTTCGTTCGTTTGTATGTTACAATTATTTGATTCTACACAAAGTTTGAATTATTATGACAGTGACAGTGAAGTTGACATCTTTTGCTTGCATCTTGGTTTACATTATCGTTTACATTTTACATATTACATGAACATGAAACTATTAAAATGTAAGTAAAACTATTTTATTTATATTAGATTAGTAGAATAAGCAGAATTAGTCGTGTGCTGGCCACAGTAGATTTTTTCAAGTTAATTTTAATAGAAATACTTTGCTTTGGGTAATGATCAATTAAAATTTCTTTTATTGAGTTAAAATATTCATCCAAACGTATTTATATAAATATATCAATCTCAAATATTATTAAAAGATAAAAAACGTCTGGGCTTATTACTAATTATTTACAATTAACCAGAAATACTGTTTTTGTTCCCATAAAAATATTGTCTAGTCTGCAGAAAATTAAATATTTATATAAAATAAAGTACACAGCAATCCAGCAATTAACTACAAAATAGGCTAAAATAACATCAACAAAAAACCTAATTTCAATCATTTTCGGATCAGCGAAATTTAAAGTTTTCACCTCAATAAATTATTAATTAACTCTGTTTACATCAAACATAACCATAACAACAACTCCATCGTTTTGATCAGCTTCAAATTCTCTACAACCCCACCCCTTATTTTTGCGTTATGTCACTGTTACGTCACGCGACGTGTCACAATCCTCTAATGCGATTATGTGTGGAGATGAAAAGGGGTAGGTATAGGGGTGTGGGGTGGCTGTGCTTTGTTCTGGTGGAGAAATTCGCTCTGTAATTACCGATCAGCTGCGATTTGTATCCACTGCCAATGATTGATTTTTAAATTTCGAGCTTTGTTAGTGGTACACTGACAACATACTTTGCATTGCTAAATGGAGAATTGGTACGGTTTGTTTCAGTAATGAGAGGATTCGATGTCAAAGCTAAAGGGTTGTTTGATATTCGATAGTGCTTAATTCTAAAACCAATGATGGTCTAACACAAAAATTCACAATCGATTTATAAGCGATATTATTTCTTTAATAAGAACTTCTTAAGCGGTGTCTACTTTTTTTCTATTCTACTCTTTTCCGCACTACTACGGCTGCCTGCAACCAGCCCGAAACTCGTACTTTGTCGCATCTTAGCTATGCAATGTCATTTTGAAGTTGAAAAATACTGTAAAAGTGTTTTCGTTGCGAGTAAACTGTCAGATTATTATTGACTTCAGGATAATGTTTTATAAACATTTAATATAGAAAGAAAGGATCTAGAGATGTGAATTTTAAAAATTAATTTCTATCATGAGATATAACCGGGTAAAGTTTGCATAAATTGGAAATATTTTTTAATTTTTCGGAATTTTTATAATCATGTACAATTTTTTAATCAAAGTTTTAGAATGATACATCTGTAGATTCATTATTTCTCTATTAAATCCTTGTTGAAATATAATTTTTCCATACTGGTCACAAAACACTCGCTACGTTAGTACATTTTATGCTGTATGTTGGGAGGTAGACGGGCTTCTTCAGGTAGACAATCTGTTAATGGTCACAACCCAAAATGTAACTCAAATTAATATACAGGCTGTGACTATAATAATTATAAACTATAATAATTATAAACTATAATAATTATAAACTATAATAATATTCTTGTAAATTAACTGATATTACGTTAGTCTATCCTAGCCACATCCTAAGTTTGATACAAAATTACATATTCAATTCAAAAACATCTCAGAGAAATACATGGGACACATAATTGGGATATTATTACTAAATTGGGATGTTATAGATAAGATAATGTTGATAAGGACGGACAGTAGCAATCGCTGTGCGTGTTCCACAACTTAGGACAAAAATTGAAAGGGTACTGTACGACGTGCTGATCATGAAACAAAGATTTTTTTAAATTCGCAATGTTAAGGATAATTTACTTGACGTGTGTACATTTTAATTATTAATGTTTTGATGGTATATTTGATATTATGTAAAGAATAACTTTAATTGTAAAAGGTTTGAAAAAAATTTTTTCCCGAAGAATAATAACAAACTGTAATATTAAGACACATTGTTCGTTTTTCGTTCAGCACTAGTTCACCAACTAAAACCCCCTACAATCCCCGAGATAATTTATCAATCCTCGATTCGCGTATTCTCGACAAGTGAGATTTAATTTCAAGATCCATTAAAAAACGCTACATTCGATTAGGAGGCAACAATGAGGGCCTTGGTCTGCCAGAAGCACTCGATACACCATCGCACTATCTGCACTAGCGGCCGCTGCACATCATGTGCCGGCCACATCGCTGCACATGTGTGTGTATGTGTTTTGATTAATGTAGCAATGTAGGAAGGTTGCTATTGTGGTGCGGATGGAATTGTATAGTTTATTTTTGCGGAAATAATTTTTCAATAGCTGATAGTTTTTTAGATGGATCTGAGTTTGGATTAAAGATTAATTAATGTTTCATACTTTTTTTAGTGTAATTTCATTTAAATTGACATAATATCCTCATATTACGCAACAATTAAAATGTAAACATACTAACCATGACAACAATCCTTTTTTGTATTAGGACGAATAGATTTACTTTTTATACAGTTGCTATAGTGATCATAAACAATCCCCAAATGGTCTCCTTTTTTAACAAAAAACAATGACACAATTGCATCAAACACGTCCGGTTGGCGAAAAAAGAAATTTTGTAATTTACATCTACACACGTCAAGAAAATTAGGAGAACACTTGATTATTGGCGAAAAATGGCAAATATTTAGACCATGGACGAAAATTGATGAATCTTTGACTTCGAAAAAGTTTGCAGTTTTTTCTTTACGGCAGTCTTATGTGTAAGACTATCCGACTCCTGCCAGCTCTCGAGAAAAAATGTTTTTGACTTTTTACAACTTGCACGGTGTTTAAAAAACATGTGTAGGTACCTAATCCGCCACCGGGTCATTCATTTTCATTTTAAGCGTTGAAAATTTGGAGTATCTACGATGATTTGGTGTGAAGTTATAATTTTTGAAATAAAAACTGCGTTTATAATGAAATTTTTTTCAAAAGTTAAACCATTTCTAGAGAATTTTATAAAATTTATTTCAAATAATTGTTAGAAGAAGTCAATCACAATAAAACAAAATAGAACCTAAAACCTACGAACTACAAGACCACAGAGTAATAATCAAAATATGGTATAAATTTTATGCATATTTTCCATATATAAATATGTTTTAATAATTTTTTCATATAGTCATTTACTATAAATGTATATAAATGCATATTTTATACCTTTTACTCAAAATTTCAATTTGTTAAAATTTAAAATGTTGTATATAAAATTTATATTCGCTCTTTATTACCACCTACAGAAATTTATGTTACGTTGCGGAATATGTAAACAGTGACTCAAGTAATGCATGCCGCTTTTTACCTTCCGCTTACCTGTAAAGGAAGGTATTGGAATCATGCAAAAAATCGGGTTGTGAGTTTTAAGTGGATGAGCACGAATTAGGGTCCTTACAACTCATTTTTGATAGTTTCTCGATGATGTCTGTATGTATGTGTGTATGTGTGTGCGTGTGTGTGTGTGTGTGTGTGTGTGTGTGTGTGTGTGTGTGTGTGTGTGTGTGTGTGTGTGTGTGTGTGTGTGTGTATGTGTGTGTGTATGTGTGTGGTCCGGGCCGATGCCGGATGTCGCATAACTCAAATACGAATTACCCAAAAAATTTGATATTTGGTATTTTACAATTGTATATGAATAGGAAGAGCATATCAGATTTTGGTACAAATATCTTCACCGGAAGTGATATTTTTTGAAGATTGAACAAGATAATTGTCAAAAATTTATATAAATTTTGATAAATATAATATTTATTTGTAAAAAGAATAAGAGGCAAAGTTATTTGCAACTTACGTTATAAAAAAATTGTCTTTATCTGGTAGCATTAAAGAACTGCAGTAAAATTTAAAAAATAAATTTATCAGATAAAACGTTGAAATTTTGTGATCCATGTTCGGTTGATTTTTGTTTCTGCGTAAAAAATATTGACAGGTGAGACGGGTGACAAGTTGACATACTAGCGCCATATAAGTCATAAGTAAGATATTAAATGTAGTAATTCAACGGAGGATGGCTTCAACACAGAAGAGTTTGCCTGTGAACGAATTTTTTAATTCAGGTGATGCAAATTTCTATGTTTGAATATTTTAGATTTTTATTTGTATATTTTAGGGACACCGGATTGTATACGTATACATTTATGTTTATAAGTCTGGATTTGGCGGAAGGTTGTGTGCAGGCCACTTCAGATTTTTTGAAAAATGATTTGTGCATTTACATTTAATTTAAAAGTTTTTTATATGGTATTCTTGATCATTTTGAGATTTACATATATAAATTATTAGTAAAAATAAATAAAATTAAGTTTCATGTCTGCATATATTTGTAAAATATTTCATATTTATGTTATTTTGTGCATATACTGGGCATATTTTGGTCTTATTTCAATGCATATTTCATTACATTTTCAGATCAAAATATGTTGAACATTTTTATTATTTAGCAAAATTTCGGTAATGAAATGAATTAATTATGTATGAAATTTGATATAGGTTTAGGTAATAGTTATTAACCGGACGGGTTTTATTTACAAAAACTGTATTTCCATGTTAAACTGCTAGGCCAACCTTTCGCTGGGACACACGGTATAGGAAAACATACAGAAAATAATCTAATATTGTTCTAAATTGAAGTGCAACCATTGTCAGCGGAAACCACCTCCTAAATTAATTCATTATCAACTATTACAAAGTTTAGAATCGCCGATGTAAACTATTAGAGTCCAACATCAATGCGAGTTTGTAATACAAGCTGAGAGCTTTGCAACTTTTCGTGAATTTGCAGCTACAAATACTTACAGAACTGAAGAATAATAACACCTTCAAGAGCAGAGTACAACAGCCACTCGACTCGCAATCACGTGACAGAAAAGTTTCCCCTTTCAAAACTTTACAGTATCAATCACCAAGCCAAAGAATTTCATTTGTCGGTGAATTTATTTCCTCTGTTTTTCACATTTGATGATTGGAATATAGATTGCCTTTGTTGGAAATAACAAATAAGGGGCGATCAGCATTTGTCCACCGGACAACAAAGGATATGGCAGTATTTTGTTTGGGTCACCTGGATACCTGGCTAGTTATAGGAAGAATTTTAGAGAAAATGTTGAAAGCTGAAACTCCCCTTGGAAAGTTTAAGGGCTGTAACAAATAAAATGTTATGAAATGTTTTTAGAATGAATACGAGTAGTATTTAGGGTTGTTTTAAGATAGTCATTTTTACACATATATAATTTGATTCGAGGAATCGAATGGTGTAAAAATATTTTTTATTTCGACTCGTTTTCGACTTAAAGAATATAATGTCGAAAACTGTGGGTCGAAATGTTCATAGTTTTTTTTCGGCTACAGATTTGAAATCCCCGTGGTCGAATTATATTATATTTTTAATTCCCAATATTATTCTTTAGGCTAGAAAATAAGCAAGTTTTATCTATTCGATTTTGTACCATTTTTAAATACCTCAATAAAAATTGGACCCCTTACCAGTTTTCGACTTAAAAAAATTATGTCGAAAAATATAGGTCGAGAAAAAATTTAGACTGCAGATTTGAAATCCTAGGCATCAGCCAATTCTGAGAGAAAAAATATTTTGGCCAAAATTTTGACCATTTTCGAAAATCCCTTCTTAAAAATTGTGTGAATTTTTTGCGAAAATTTGGATTTATATTAAAATTACAGTTATAGCTACTTCCGTCTTTCACCTGCAAAAATTATCTCGAAAAGTATTAGCCGAAATTTTTTTAGTGGCACCATTGTATTCCGCAGGTCCAAAATAGGATATAACCAAATTTTAAGCGAATTGAAAATTTCAAAAATTGTAGTTTGATACAAGGAATCCAGTGGTGTACTTAAAAAAATATACAAAAATATTTGTATCTTGATTTGTATAAGTAAAAAGATATTTTTTGTATTAGGTATTTATAATTATTATCCATAATTTTTTGATACACAATTTTACATTTTTCACATGCAAAATGTATTATCAGAGTTGCTTGACATCAATATAAAACATAAATTTCCTAATCGTGCGATAGAACTACGCCCGTGCGTAAGGGCAAGCTTACATAAATTATATGGGTTGTACAATAATGCTCATTTACGTAGAAAAAATAATATACAGACTATTAACCGAAACCCTTAATTTCACTATACAGCTGCCTTAATTTTTAATATTGAGTAGAACAGAAATATGCAAATTTTATGTAGATACTCTAAATCATTGCTGCTTTATTTTTGGAAATTTTTTTAAACGTACCATTCAAAATTGTCACAATTGACTGACAGTTCATCAGAAACATTACGTCAATAATGTGCCACTGATTGTCGAATTTCCATCTGTCTATACTAATTTCGTAATTTCAATTGCTCGCAAATTTTTACCCAAAAAGTATTTTCAATTACGTTATTAAACAAAAGCTTTAGTAATTAAGACAATGGGGACTGGAAGCTTTGGTAAGTTGCTAGTGTTATTATATTATTAAGAGACTACTGAAGTAGTAATAGTGTGTACTATGCAGGGTATAATTATCGTTAGATTTCTTCTTGCTCGTGATATTACAGTCGTCTATAGAGCATAGTATTCTCTATTCTAGTCGCACCTGCACTGAAATTCGAGATGTTTGTCTTCAATTAGCTCAAGACGATGAAGATTCCAAGGCATAGAATTGGAGCCGAACAGCGAGCGCGCGTATTATTACGTGTTCGTGTTGTAATCTATATTAAACGCCTAATTTTCTTTACGAAATTCATATTATGATAACAGAACGGCGATAGGGGAATTTACTTTTTTAATATTGGGGAATTAGAGTAATACTGCTAGCTAGTTAATGTTTTAATCAAGAATTTAAATTGTTTACCCGGAATAACAGAAATGTTTAATTAAATTCTTCAGCGTTTATTTTGTCTGAATTCTGAATGTTCATAGTTTTTGTTTTTTAAAAGCAAATCTTTTATCGAGTTGGTATAGCCTAGTGTGTTATGTAACTGAATTTTCACATTTTTCACAAAAAGTTATGCTATATACTTATTACAACACTATCCTGTTTAAGTACCACTACCACTAGATTCGCATATCTACTATTAAAAATTGATTTAATATTTAATTTTAATGCAAACCTAAGGAATTGATATTTATGATTTTTATATGAATCCATACCCGCAAAAATCGATAAGATTTCAGGCTATTTTTGGTTGTCATTTTGACATATCTGTCAAAAATGAGAATAAGGCGTAAAATTTTTGAGCAACCCACTCCAAATATACTCGACATAAAAAACGCACCACTTGACAATGCACCCAAAATTACGAATTATTAGACCGCCATAACCCGGTTGAAAATGGATAAATCTGCGAGTTTTGACAAGATTGAAGTTTCCTCTTTAAATTCAACCAAGTTAATCTGACGCCAAGTTCATTTTACCCTCTGCTACCCTCCTTAGAAAAAAAATTCTTGGTGTAAAAAAATTTAAACTTTGACAACTTGTACAGGGTGCAAAAAAAATCGTGGACTCAATCCACTATCATGGCGATAAAGTTCATTTATTTTCCTTTTGGGGGAAAAAAATTGTGTACTTCCGATGATTTGGCGCGAAGTTATGAATTTTAGAAAAAGAAATTGCATTTTGTGCCTTTTTGGTCATAACTCGGATAATGTTGCATAGATATCAATGATTCTTTGAATTGTCACAAGATTGAAGTTTCCTCTTCAATGGTATGCAAATTAATGTGACGCTAAATCCAATTCACCACCTGGCACCCCCTAAAAAACAATGTTTTGACACAGAAATGTCAAAATTTGACATGGCGATAAAATTTATTCATTTGTTGGTAAATTTCAATTATCTACGATGATTTTATCTGAAGCTATGGGCTTTGGAAATTTACGCTGCATTTTATTTAAATTTTGGTAAGTTTGAAGTCTAAAGCGATCACGAGAACATTAAACGAAAAAAGCACTTTAAGGGAAGGCGTCCATTTGTAGACAATTTCGATAAATTTTCAAAGGTAAAAAAATTCAATTGTTTTTTCAAAAATTCATAACTTAACGCCAAATTTTTCTTCCTCGAAAGGAAAATGAATAAACTTGATCGCTTGATAATGGATTGAGTCCACGATTTTTTTTTGCACCGGGTACAAGTTGTCAAATTTTGACATTTTTTTTCTCAGGGCAGTGCCAGGGGGTGAAATCAGATTAACTTCCATGATCTTAAGTGGGAACTTCAACCTTGTTAGAACTTGAAGATTCATCTATTTTCGACCAAATTCAACCGAGTTAGGGCAGTCTAAAAATTCGGAGTTTTTGGTGCGTTATCAAGTGGTGCGTTTTTTCTTTTGTCGAGTGTATATTTTCGAGTATCACTGCTTTTGTATGTGTTGTGTGCTCGTTTCTTAATAACAAATAAACAAAGGCAACCTCCTAATGTGGTTATTTTTCTATTACCCATCAATATCTTCTTCCTGAGTTTCATTTCATAGAACAATAACAATGAATTGCTTTGTAATTCTATTTGTACAGCCCACAGCATCAAAACCGCAATAAGTACAATAATGCCAGCAATCTATCGCATTTTGATCATCACAACGATATTATTAACAGTTGTTTCATCTCACTAGTAAATGACTCGGTGATCGGTTGATGATTGACGCATTGATTCCCTGTACTATGAAACTGAATTGATGGTAACTGGTGATGTTGATAATGACGATGATGATGGAAACAAAATTATGTTCTATGTTCGCTATTTTACACATAATAATTATTGTTAGTGCAGATTTTTTTAGAAAATTAACTAGTGTTGAAGACGTTCCCAATATTACACGTGAATAAAGTTTAATTGTTGTTTAGTGACCTCATAAATTCAATGTTGTGCTCAAAACTACTTTTCACGTAGAACCCTTATGTATAGGAAGTTCAATTTTAAATAGTTAATAAAATGTTTTATTTACATTTTGTTCTTGATGTGTACAGAGGTAGTAATGACATTTACACATGAAACAAAATATCGGTTAAATGGCCACCATTGTTCTGTTAGCAGGAATGTACTCTTTTGACGAAATTTCGCAGTACATTTTGAAATAAGGACTGCAGGATTTATTTATTTATTTATTATTATTATTTAACAGGTTAAAAACCCAATTACAGAATAATATTACAACATTGCAAATGTACAGTGACTAAAAAATATAGTGAACAAAGTAGAAAAAATAATAGAATACAAATACAGATAATAAACTGTGATTAAATCGAGGAAACAAATATAATAATATTAATTACAAAATTGAAAATGTACCTACAATAAATACTAAATAGAGAGCTTGTAAAAGAAAAAAATAATTTTTTTTTAAATACAAATAACACAACCAAATTAACACGAGAAAGCAAAATATAACAAATATGAGTAGGGGAAGGTGGGGCGGAATGGGGTAGCATCTTATTTTGGGTGATAACATGACGAATTTATTAGAAATTTTAAAAAATATATTTTTTTCTTTTATTTAGACATTCTAGAACATTTTTATAGTAAAACCATTATAAAAAATCAATAAATTGAACTTGAAAAAGGCAAAGGAAAAATATCATTTTTAGTCTATATTGATTTGATAATTAATTAATAATTAATTATCAAATCAATATACACTCATCGACATAGTTGTCAAAACCCGCGCACGTCATATGTGCCCATTTGTGACACAAGTTGATCACAATAAAGGCCATGATCACAATAAAGGCCATGACAGTTTCTACAGCACGTTGTACGTTGTCTGACGACCAGCTTTGCCGCTCAGTTTTTTTTGTAGTTACACACCATCTGAATATAATATATAAAACAAAATAATTCACATACCTACATAACCTTATGATAAAACATATGGGGCAGAACATCCCATTTAACATCCATATATTAAATACAAATCTAAGAAAAATTTCGCACACACGTAGAAACCGGCAGAAAGTGAAGACTGAGGCTGCATCCCCATGTATCCGTTTTCACGTATGCGTGATACGTGATTTACGTACGTGAAAATTTGCTCGTCCCCATGAAAGCAATACGTTGTCCGTAATTCTTGAATCTGACAGCTGGCAGTTCATTTAACCTTATTTTCAGTGTTTTTTTGAATGATGGATTCGAAAACTTTATTATTAATTGTTAATAGTTTGGCTAGCCAACTAAACAGAACAAAGTAGTTCCACATATTATAGTTATAAGAATAGCCATAGTCCCAATCGTTTCAATCTGCTACTTGTCAAATGTCAAGTTGTAAACAAAATGTCACGTTGTCTGTTGTCACGTCACAAGTCGTCCGTATCCGTGAAAAGTTAAAATTAACCAACTTTCGTACGTTGCGTTCTTGAAACGGATCGTTGTATCAATTCGCTGTTTTGATTGGTTATCACGTATCACGCATACGTGAAAACGGATACATGGGGATGCAGCCCAACACTAACAAATAGTACTTCTAACCAAACTTGACCTCTGACTAAACGTCAAAATATTATTTAATGGATCCCTACACTCATGCGCACGCGCTAACAGCGTTTTCCCATTCCACCCCGCTACCCCATTCTGCCCCACCTTCCCCTAAGCCAAAAATTACGAATTTGGCGTGTAATTTCTTCTTTGAGATCCTCAGTTGTCTCTGGATGGTTCGCATAGACATTACTTTGAAAAAAAACCGGAGAAAATAATCCAAACAAGTTAAATCGCAACTTCTTGGCGGCCAGTTTTGGTCTCCAAAACGAGAGATGACACGACCTGGAAACTTTGCAACGTCATTGTTTCGCGTGCGGTGTGACAGGAGGCGACATCCTGCTGAAACCACATCTCATTTTAAGTCCATTCCAATTTTTACAATATTTTTCAACTTTTAGGATGCGGGAAAGTACGAATTTCGGGCTGGTTTCGGGCAGCCGTAGTAGTAGGGAAGACAGTGAAATAGAAAAAAAGTAATATCGAGAGTATTCTACGAATTCGAGAAAAAGGTAGACGAGCCCCTTAATTACCATTTTCAATTCTAATTCTCGATTCTCGACTATCAACACTCAAATTTAATTAATTATTAACTCAACCACATCGAAATATTCCATGATACTCCTGCATAGGCCTTGTAGACAACATTACTAACAATAACGGGTCGGTTAACCGCAACAGTTCGGGTTGGGCGAACCGGTAACCGGTAGCAGATCGTGAATAGCCGATTGACCGCGCGGTATCTCTCTAACCCACAGAAACACCCGCGCCGCTGCCGCTGTTAATTAATATAAATTTTTCACGTTCCCAGCCTCGGTGAATTTTTAACTCGGTGCATTGACGAGTCCTGCTGAAAATTTCAAAGGGAGACGTGATTTTCGAATTAGGATTTTGCATTGTTACTCTAAAAATACTCAGTCGATATTTGAATTCCCGTTTAATTGATCCAATTTTTTTTTAATCAGTAGTAGAAAACATTCTCTGGCCTAAGTTTCGAGTTGAAAAATAAATTTATGCTTATTTCGTTTTAAAGACTGGTTTATAACGGATTTAATTTCCCAATTTATTTTTAAAAATTTAGATTTAAAATTTACAAATTAACCTGCTAGTTTTATACGGGGTGTTTCCAAATTATTGACAAAAAAATCTGATGTGGCCAGCACAAGACATCCCGCCATACTTACATTATTCTTTTTACTTATTATACAAATATATTAATATGTAGGTACTACTACTACTCACAATATATTTTAGTCATTTTATTTAAACTGAAGAAGAAGATATAAACGATATTTTACTATTGTCACTATTGCCACTGTCATGTCATAATCATTTAAATTTTACGTAGTAACAAATAGTAACAAAAATCATGGACTACGAGATACCGAAATACTAAATTATAATTATTATATTATTTAATTAGTTTTAAACAAGGCTTGAAAACCGAAACGATTATCATTCCGGTTTCGGTTTTCAGTATAAAAGAGAAGGCAAATGGTTAATAATTTTGCACAAATACATGAGGGTTACACGTGAAAAGTAGTCATTAAATTTTTGTTAAATTTTGATTCATTTTGATCTTATGAAAAGCATACTAAATATTATAGAAGATTAATCGTTATTTATTCTTATGAGGAAAATGTACTGTGATTTTCCATCTTTAAAATAATCTGGGTGTCCATTTTAAATCTCTACTCAAAGTGAAACTCGCATACTTCTTCTTCCCGGTAGAAGGGGTGAATTTACAGCGCAATTTGTACTTGCAGAAATTGGCTATTAATTTCCCCGTGAACAATAAATTCTAGTTTTAACATTACGTGCTAATAGAATTCTATCGGTTAATGAAAAATAATTAGCTGCTTACGCGAGATAAAACATTTTAAAATACTGCCTTTAAAGCTCTAACATTAGCTAGTGAGCGTACCTAGGTAGTACACTCTTATACTTACACTAGTAGAGGTGTTGCTTTCGACTAAAATCGATAGTAGATTATTTAATTCTACTCGTAAATTTCGTGAAGTATCTACTAGAGATCAGGACCGTATGGAGATAATTTATAGTGAATATTAACAAATTTCTTTTGAGCAGCTGTCAAAAAGTTGTCATGACATACACAATTCAAATTCAGGCCATACATGTAGGTAAATAAATTTGACATTTAGAAATAATTTTGATTGAAAATTAAAATATTTAACCAGATTGGAATTTTTTTATAGTTTTTTGATTTTATAATGATAATAAAATAACTCATCTTAAATTTCAGATACTGTATTTTAGTATCTTGTTAAAATGAAATATTCAACCAATAATTTTAACAAATCCTGAAATATTTGCAACCCGAAATACACGCCACGCCACTGCCTGTATAACAATAGTTATTTGTTTCATTAATACAACAAATGCATGATCTCAAACAAGCATTTTTTGTATGAATGAAACATAATATTTTTTCGCTAACCGCTTAAATAGATGTAATTTCATTTAAATTGACATATCCTCATATTACGCAACAATTAAAATAATGTAAACATACTAATTTTTTTTTTAGTAAAATGAATAGTAAATTAAACGATTTTTTTTACTAATAGTCCATATCCCTCTTTAAGTGTCTTAATTTTTGGGCAAATGACTACGTTTTATTTCTAAATGTTTTTCGTGAATTTCTGTTTGAAATAATTTTCTATTTGCTGAGTAAAATACGTCTCTGGTGGCCGCGTTGGGAGTACACGTTCGTTGTTCAGAGTTCGTTTGCAACATCAGTGTTACAGTGTTCATATAGTGTTAATATTAGTGTTAGTGTTACTATAGGGCTGTAGTACCGCCCTATAGTGCCGGAGGTAAACTATACCAGTTAACGTTTTAATTCACTGTTGTATTATGCATCAGCCCAATTGTCTGTTTTAATTAAACTTATCGCGCGGTATCCAATAAGAGACATAATTACCCATTGTCAAAGAGAAAAATGCGTTTTCAATTTTATACATTATATAGGGAAGATTATTTTATTTATAAAAGCTGAATTACATCATATTTCTTTCGTCTTGATTCATGCTAGATTTCTAGTTCAATTTCCATCCGTGATTCGTTCGAGTTTCATACTTTATTTCCGAACTATTCATATTCAATCGGAAATCTTCGATTTTTTTCCGAGCTAAAACTTTTAAAGGTTGGTCAAACTGACTGCATACTGAATTGAGCATGCGTAGACAAATCTAATTGGAATCTCAAATAGAAAAATAGAGCCAGATGCGTATATTTCTATACCAGAAGATAGTATGGAAATTTAACTAAACTCGGATGGGAATTTCTGATTTACATTATAATAGAAATGTCTATGTAATTTTCAGATGAATCTAGAACTAGAATCTAGACGAAAAAAATATAATGTAATTCAGCCTTAACTATAATAGGGCGGATAGTGTCATGACCTAATGTGGATCTGAAGACTAAAATAAGGGAGACTGGGGGCTATTTGGACTATTTTTTGTTTTTCGTAAATTTTTAAAATAACATAATAAAATTTAACTGTTTTTATACTTCATGAGATACTCGTATTTACAATATTTTAAATTTATGATAGGTAATAGTGGTTAGACGGTTGTAATAACATTGAACACATTTTTATTTATTTAATTAAACAAATGTGGCAAATGTCCCAATAGTTCAATTTCTGGGATCAAATGGGACTAGGTTTGGAATTAAATTAATTTGTATTTATTTTGTAATAATTTTGTCCGGCATAATGAACTATTTTCATTTTCTCCATAAATTCAACAAATAATAATTTTCGTTTTTGGCATTATAATTATCTTATTGTCTGTAATTTTTTTCATGTTGTGCATTTTAGTTGCAAATATGGGAATTTTGTGTTATATTTTTAAAAACTTAGTAGTTTTATTTGTAGTTTTCGTTTTTTGTTACAAGTTACATAGTAAGGAAAATTGCGAGCCAAAATTCATTATTAAATTATATGAAGACCTAATAGAACATGTCCCATTAGTGCCTAGTATATATATGGCTTAACACTCCTTGGGGAGTTGCGCCGCTTCTAAAGAAGCTTTCTAAATCCTTTTTTGGAGGGGATCAGTCTCCGTTCCATTTTTATATGAGCTTGACAATATTATACCATTGTTTTCTGTCTTCTGCTTTGGTTTTCCATTTTCTTATTCCCGCTGTCCTTAAATCTTCTTCAACTTCTTGTATCCAAGTTGATCTTAGCCTTCCTCTTCTTCTTTTATTGCTAGGGTTCCATAGCATTATTGTCCTTATTGGGTCTGTTTCTTTAGCTCTCCATACGTGTCCGAGCCATTTTATTCTTTGCTTTTTGATGATCTTTACTATATTTTCCCCATTTAGTTCTTCTTCAATTTCCTGGTTTGTTCTGCTTCTGTACTCAGTGCTTGATATTTTGATAGGTCCTAATATTTTTCTTATTATTCTTCTTTCAGTTATTCTTAGCTCTTCTTCATCTTTTTTTGTCATCGTCATTGTTTCTGCCGCGTATAGTGTTATTGGCCTTATAATGGATTTGTATGTTCTAATTTTTGTTGTTTTAGTTATAATTTTGCTTTCTAGTAATTTTCTATTGACGTAAAATGCTTTGTTTGTCGCCGTTATTTTCTCCTTTAATTCTGTATCCCTATCCCCCTTGTTTGTCAACATCACCCCTAGGTATTTAAATTTTTCTACTTGCTCATATTCAGTTTCCCCTATTTTAATTTGTTTGTCCTGTACATTTTTTCCTATAATCATTATTTTGGTTTTCTTTTGATTTATTTCTAGTCCTATTTTTCTTCCTTCTTTTATTATTTCATCTAGCATTTCTTTCATCACTTTTCTCGGCCCTTTTTGTTAGTCCCATTAAAACTTTTTTTACAAATAGCTAGAAAATCACTTTAATATAAATTAAGTACAATACGAATTGGACATTGGCTACTATTAATTTAAGGTTCAGATAAAATAATAATACATGCATATAAATGATGTTATGCGATAAGTTATTTAAAAATATTTACTTTCGACAACTCAAAACACATTAGTACTATTACTGGCTCTGAAAACTAAAACTACAAGTCAAATATTTTTTTAAATACTGAAGAACACTAATATAACAATTTAAAATTTTTGTTATAATTATTGTAAGTATCAACTTAATATTGTTAACTTTACAAAATTTAACTGTGGAACCATTTTAGTTTCCCTGATGAAGCACCAAAATTGGTAGCGAAATATTGGAATTAAATACAATTAACAACTACTTTATGAGTATTTCCTAAATATCTCATGCCCTTTCATCTTGCCGCTTAATCCTTTAACCAATTTGATCATTCAACGAAGTCGGCGTTACTTCTGTTCAACACTAACAGACATCTTTCGAGACTAATATGAGCTACTTTCTTCAAGCAAGAAAATTAAAAACTGCGTTGTCCACTTAGTCCCAAGTCCATTTAGCCCCCAGTCTCCCCTACACCATTTTGCGATTTTCGACGAAAATAGGCGCACTGTTATCTACTGATTTTATTTGTTGTATAGAATCGACTTTCATTTCGCTAATGCATTAGATTTTGGAAAAAAATAATGCTTTATCCGTCTAAATCCAATATTTTTTCTTGTTTTCGATTTTTATTTAGTTTATGTCACATTTAACCAGTAGAAATCAAGCATTTCAGTTCTCATTTGTGCTATATCCATTCTGGGAAAAATACAATTATTCATTTTGTTCTTATCCATTACTCATAACCAATTATTGCATTTGTGAAATGCCAAATATACTTCTTAATTCGTACATTAATATGACATTCATAATCTGGTCCCATAACTTTTAATAAACAGAAAAAAATGGCAAACATTCAAACGCGATTTCTCAAATTAGAGAAAAGTGAACTTAGAACAAATAAGAAACAACCCGACGATGTAGTGCCGCATTACGATGAATTTGGAGTTGAATATTATGTGTTTCTATTTGGTGTTCATAAAGTTATGTTTGTGAAACGCAACTGAATGTCGCTAGAGCCAACTTTGTGACATGAAAATTAAAAACTGCGTTGTGTTCTTAGACCAAAGTCCAATTAGGCCCCAGTCTCCCTATAATACTTCAGTTTAACTGCACAAAAATCATCCGCGGCTAAATTTATGTATTTTATTTTGCTGGTAACCATTCAACAGAATTTACTCCTAATTATAAAACGGTAAATGTAATTATAGTAGAATTAAGTTATTTATGAAAATTATTATCCAACTAGATATTGTAAAATCGTTGAATTAATAAATGTAATTTTTCATAGAATATAAAATATAGGAATATTCAGTTTTATTGTTTCTAAAAATAAATATTTATAAAAAATGATTGAAATTCTGTAAATATTTTAATTATAAAATGTTACTCAAATGTATTTGCAATTTTAATTTATAAAAATAATTAAATCCTATTTTCTGGACTGACAGATTTTCAGTGCAATCCAATTAATTTTCTATACACAAAAGCGAACCAATAAAAACAAAAATACACACATCTATCATGCCTTTTTCTAAACTTGAGTATGACAGCTGCACAATTTGTGTTGTGATGACGTACATACCCGAAGTTCCGTGGTTCAAGTCTCTCTGCCGACAGTGTGATTGTCGTTAAACTGTAAAATATCTTACAATTATATCGCACTCGGGCGCTTCAAGCTGACCACTTGATCGTCTTAAATGTAGATCTGGTTGTCGCTTTGAATTTTAAAGTTCGTCGCACGGATTGAGATTCTGGCTGCACTATGAAGAATCGGAATGGAAGTGACTGGAGACTGGATACCACTGTAATAACATCTATCATTCTGTAATTGGGAGAAAATAATGTTGCATATTGAATATACAGAATGATTCACATCTTCGTGCATATATTTTAATGGCATATACAGGCTGGTTTGGTTTCCAGTGTCCAGCTGATATTTCGTAAACTAATAACAATTGAGATGAGAACATTTTTTTCATATGAACTTGTTCAGTATTATGTGTTCTATATTATAGCAAGAAAAATAATAGTTTTTTCTTAACGCACTTTTGATGTGCAATTTAAAAAAAATTTAATGGCAACATATATATTTTTAAAGATTCGTAAAGATCATTATTTTTCTGAATTCAAAAACGTATACATTTTGCTTTGCTTTGTGCGAAAACCGGCGTTGATTAGGTATACGAATTTAAAAAAATTCGTATAAGTTAATTAAGTATATATGCCATTAAAATATATGCACGAAGTTGTGAATTATCCTGTAAATATATTTAAACCGGCAACTCAATCTTGGTTAGTGGAAAGTACCTTACAGACAGATTTTTGTGCACTAAAACTGAAATACGTAGTTAACTGGATTCAAACCTGAGTTATCAAAATCACATGAATCAAAAAAAGCTAAATAATTAGACCATCAACGTCAGAAAATCTATATCCGTTGATGACGTCACTATCCGGTCTGTGATTGCATTTTATTGGTTTATCATCGAAACATCAAAAGAATCGTTACAATCTTTACAATGACAATTACAGGTGGGGGAGAATTGTTTTGCGAAGCTATTTCATCGGAAAACGACGTAATGGGTCGGAATAAAGCGAATGAAGACAGTGGAGTAATGCAATTTACCTAGCGATATTTATGGAAATGAAATTTTGATGAAATCTTGCGGTCTGGTGTAGCAACAGAACACTTTCCATTTTGTTAAGTGTGAATTTGTTAACAAAAGACGATAATATGTTGAGAAGTTGAGGTAATTATTATTATTAGGCAATTTTCATGTCGAGAGATGTTGCGTGATTTTGTGAATTAGTATCACAAAAGAAATAAAGACAATTTATTTTAGTGCGTTATCGAGTGCTTATGAGCCCAACTGTCGTTCAGACTAAGATTTAAATCTACTCTAGTAATCAATCATTTCATGTGCGGTGTACTCTCTACTAATAACCATGAGTTAAATACAGGGTGATTCACAACTACATATATACATTTTAATGGCATATAACTTACTGATCATGAAACAAAATAGTTACTTAGTAATAGATTGTATTACGAAATGTGGAATATTATTTTTTGTCATACCTGCACAAAAAGTAACCTTTTTCGTGCCTGTTTTACGTGCGCAAAGTGGCTTATTTTTTAACTAGACAAAAATGCGTGCGCAAAGTACAAGCGTGCGGGAATAGCGTGCGCAAAATTTCACTTTGCTCACGCAAATTTAACACTCACACAGTTTTCTCTAGTTACCGACACGAAATGTGTGTGTAGCACTAGCGCCACACACGTGATAATCTAATACTACAAGCACGTGAACAGCTGTAGTACCTACTTCTCTATGCATAGTTTCTACTGTCGACTATTGTGCAGACTGTGCATTGGATATTGGATCTAATGGACAATAATATTTTATTCTTATATTTTAATGTTCTTTTCTTTACTGTTAATAATTAGTTTCTTATGCTTTTACATGTAGATAAATATTAGTTAGGTACTTTTTTATTTTATACATATTAATTTATAAGTATTCATTTTATCTTTTGATAAGTAAGGTCACTCAAAACGTTACTTTTTGTGCAGTAATGACAAAAAATATCGTGTGCATCTCGTGAGCAAAGGCGCAATTGCGCTTGGCTTCGTTGCAGCCCTCGCCGTAGCGACTCTCGGCCTCCTCGGCTCGCCTCGGTAGGCCTCGAGCCGCTACTGCTCGGGCTGCAACTCGCCTCGCGCAATTGCTTACTTTGCGCACTAGATACACAATATACTATTTCGAGTCGCTAGATGAGAAAAATAACCACGTGAGTAATAAAATATATGTTTACATTCACCAAAGCAAAATGTCAACACAAAACAAAAAAATGTTGATTACGAGTTGCAACAACAAATTCTCGTCAGCGATCGAGTGCACAGGTAGCGCTCTGATTGGGCGAAAAATGCGGTATTAAAGTTGTACTTTTTACTACGATTCAGCGGAGCTAAAATAACTCATTATTAAATAATTTTTTCCATATCGACTATTTTAAGTCGATAAAGTGAAGATTGTGTATTATAGTTTTTTATATTTTTTCTTTAAATTCATTTTCACACATTTCTGCACCCACTTTGTAAAAAAGTAGTATAAAAAGCATTACAAAGAAACTGTGAAATTGTGTTTAATTAATAATTTAATTTAAAATTGGATTTCTCATATTTTTGTAGCTATAGAAAAAAAATACATGACGATAAAATATATTATCGACCCGAGAACAACAAACAAATGTAATAATAAAAAATTCGCGAAACTAGTTAATGACCAATGGTTATTATCTTGTTTTAATAAACACATTTTGTTTCAGAAAGCATAGTCTTCGATAAATCAGAAATGGAATGTAGGTACATCGCGAATTTTTGTTTATTACATTTGTTTGTTGTTAAATAAATCACAAACTTGTGTGAAGCATGTTTTGGTCATTTAGGTAAACAACACTCTTACTCAAAACTGTTTAGAAAAAATTATTTCGGTTGTTCGGATCCGTGTAAGTGAGCTGAGCACTATGCCATTAAAATATATGCAAGGAGTTGTGAATCAGTCTGTATTATCTACACTGATTGAATTAGGATTATCATTAAAAACAAGAATTCATAAAATCGTCTAGTTAGGTGTATGATATTCTGTGTCAACATGTTTCTAAAATATATTCCACCTTTTTTCCGACAAAATTGTGTTAAAACTTTTGTAATTTTAATATTTAATGTGAGAGAAAATTAATCTGGAAAATTTTGGGGACTGTATTAATATTTCATGTGACGCCCAGCGTAAGAAAGTTTCAAAAATAATACATCAGGTGTTTACGCACACAGCTTGTACACTTTTAAATGTATTTATGAAATAACTTTTAATGAAACAAAACGGGAACTACGATACACTTCCTTATTACGTAGTAAATTAATTTGCAGATGATACATGGAGTTTGTAAGAAATTAAGAAAACCTTTATACTCACTGGTAGTATAGAAGTTCGTGAAATCTACTATACTTAAACCCGTATTCAGCACATCAAACTAAATTTACAATTAATACATGTACTCGAAGTACTTTCCACCGAGGTATACTATCGTACTATTCAATCAAAAATGAATAATTTAATTATCAATAGAAAAATTTGACGTTTCCTATTTCTGGTGAAATTTGTTTGTTTAGTAGGTGGTGTGTTTGTTGTTTCTCATTTTTTGGAATGACAATGGGGTACTTGCATGGTACTGAAAATTAGATTTTTGACACTATGAACATAATGTTAGGTCTAAAACATAGGTAAAAATGCAAATTTTATTTTTAAAAAATTATATGTTTTTCAGTAAATTGAGATTAAATTTTCTGTGACGTCATTTGTGTGAACAGAAGAAAGGGAAGCATAGTTAAGCGATGTTACCTGTAGATAGCGTGCGAGTCAGTCAACAAATGTTTGAATTTAACATTTGTTTGTCAAAAATACACATAAAATTTAGTAAAAACACATTATTTTAATAGAATGTAGACTATTTAGTTTATGAAAACACAAATACTTATATTTTACAGTATCAAAACATGTACGAAGTACAAATGTCAAACACATGAACACATCTGATCTGTCAGCGGCCTCAGCTTGCCGTAGTTAGGGGCGTTCACTAGTACAGCCGTTGCTATGGCTTAACGACCATTCATTGGTTAGGTTAGTTTTTACGTCACATAATGAATATTTAAATTTAAATAATTTCTTTTGGGCTTGTAAATACATTTTTTGTCAAAATAAAAAATACGGGTCCCAAGTTTTGATCTCTTCTTCAAATATATTTAATTTAAAAAATGCATGCAAGTAGCCCATTAATTTAAGGAGGTACACTCGAGTGGTGGGGGGTTAGGGGCATCTCCTATACTCGCAATGTATTTCATATCAGGGTTCCAATTTATAAAAAATACAAATAAACATTTTTTATTGTATGTAAACGCAGTCTATTTGAATTTTTGCTAATAAAATGAGATTTAAATTAATTAATTAAGAATATTATTAATTTTTGTTATTTAAAAATTGTTTATTTTATAAGATTTCATTCGGCTAAATACCAGTGTAAACTACGGCAACGCTGTGCTATACCTGTCATTTTTCACGTTCAGATGTCAATCTGACAGATAGTAAAAATGGAAGGTGAAGAGAATTCTGCACTTGAAATTTCATTTAAATCGTTGGGTATGAATGATTTATTATCATTTGTGCATATTACCTTTCATTCTTGTGAATAACTTGTGATTATAGATAGATAATGTTTTTTTCCAGGTTAAATTCAAATTTCGGGCTTTTTACGTTGCCGCGTCTATATTATGTTCTCGCCAATATTCTCCAGTAGGCATAAACGTCAGTCTTTCGATTAAGAAATCTTGTTAATTACGTGGTAAATGATGATGATACGTTTTAAAAAAGCAATTGAAATTTTCTCTCATTTCCTTAAATGCTTTTTACGTTGATTTAAAAGTAGTCCCATAAGAGGCCATGTAAAATGTAGTTTTTTAATATTTATTTTTGGATAATCTACGTGGTGAAAAATTATGAAAAAATTCAGGTAACATTTTTACAATGTTTTGATTAATTTTGCAAAGTTTCATTAAACTCTCTCATTATTTCAAATGTCGAGTGTACCTCCTTAATATTTAATTTAATAACAAAATGCACCCGAAAAGATAATTATAAATTGAATTTGATTTATAAAAAATCTGATATGGCCAGCACACGACCTCTCGCCTAATTCTGCTTATTCTACTAATCTAAATAGTTTTACTTACATTTTAATAGTTTCATGTTCATGTAATATGTAAACGATAATGTAAACCAAGATGCAAGCAAAAGATGTCAACTGTACTGTCACTGTCATAATAATTCGAATTTTATGTAGATACAAATTTCATATGATACAAGATGAATGCAGAAAATAATACAAGAAATATACTCGTAAATATAAACAAACAAGATTTATAAATGGAAATATTGTATTATTATATAAAATTAACCAAATTTTAATAAATTATTTATGATTACTGGAGCAGAAAGACTGTCACTATTAGCAACGATCTACAAAGAAGCATTTTCTGCAACTGTCCATTTTCAAGTAAGTGTAGGTATTTGGTTTATCATTTAGTACTTATTTTTTCTGTAAATCTTCAGTGATAAAGTCGAAATCTACTGCACCAGTATTCTCTCTTAAAAGATTTTTAAGAGGTTTATTTATTTGTTAGCCTTTAACCCTCATAAATCCAACTGGAAATTTGAGACAGCGAGAACAAATAAACTGAAATTTTATTTGGAGTAGACCCTTTGCTTTCAACACATTAAAGAAAAGATTAAATTTCGAGAACCCTTAAAATGAATTATTTGAAAACGTGACAGAATATGTAAACAATTTTTTATGAGCCGACAAAACTACATTTTAAAAATTTAATATTCAAATATGGTTCGCAGTCTAGACTAGACATAATTTAATGACGTCAAAGGTTTTAAGTTGATACGGATATTTTTTCAGAATTTTTTTTATTTCTTTGTATTCAATAAGATCTGCACGATAATAAAATTGAAATAAATAAATATAATATTAGTATACATCTACATACAATTTTTCCAACTTTAGCGTATTATAAATTCTATTCAGGCTGCTCAAGTTTCATGGTACTGAAAATAAGGTTTTTATCATTATGAACCTAATGTTAGGTCTAAAACTTTAGTAAAATACAAATTTAATTTTAAATTATAGTTTTTTACTAACTTAAGAAAGAAATTTTGCTGCAACGTCATTATTTTCTATAGCAGATGGTAGCATTCTAGGTCACATAACATGTAATTCAATTTTCATTAATTATTTTTGAGTTCATTAATATATATTTTGTGAAAATTAAAAATATGGGTCCCAAGATTTTATATCTTCTTCAAAAATATTTCACAAAAAAATCATACAAGTACCCTATGGTATATGCAATGTTCGAATTTATACCTCTTTCTATTTAAGATAATAAAGCCATGATTTTCTTGAATCTGATTCAAAATGAGAGGTGAATTTACACCAGCAAACATTTTCATTTGCGTCAACATTACTTATTATTATATTATTTCATAGTAGCAATTACTACTATATTTTATAGATGATAGCTGTATTCACCAAAAATACCTTCTTTTACATGTACACTTGTAAATCCAGAAGATTAACAATTTGAACGATTCTGGCTGTATTATAAAAAATTTCAAATTGAAATTTAACGTATTATAAATTCTATTCAGTGTATGACTCATTAGTGTTCGTTGTGACATCAATTAGCAAAACTTGGAGCTAATTTTTATCATTTAATAATCCGTATTATACGTTGATTAATGCAAAAAATAAAAAAATAATTTTGAAATCGATAATATACATTATTCGGAAGACGGGTATAGAGAGATTTTTTAAAACAGTTAACCCATTGACTGTAATAATTTATGTAAAACTCGCATTTTTAGTAATCATTAGAAATTATTTCACAAAATACGGCAAGGTTTTTTTGTAAATTGCATTCTATAGCTATGTAAGCACAACCTATAAGTACATCATTGTAAAATATGAGGTCATCGATTTAAAAACCAAAGTCACAAATTGATTTATTGTAACATGCTTTTTTGCTTCGCATTTGATAGCAAGAGGTGGACCTTAACGTATGTACTCAAAGTTGACAATCTGTATAATATATTTATACCGATTACTCACAGTATGTGAGGTTGCCATACCCAAATTGGTCAAAAGGCGTGACAGATATTGATATAATACATGCTGATTCACAACTTCGTGCATATTTACACACTTATCACAAAACTGAAAGAAATTTTTCAAAATTCGCAATTTGAGTTTCCAGGGTTTTAATTAAACAGTTTTGGATCACAGTTTTCAAATGTAATTTCATAAATTTACAATTCTTGCCATTGCACAATTAATGTAAAGTTTAATTTTGTTCCATTCATAGCTAATCAGATTATATAATCAACAGCTCAGCGAAAACTGCCCTTAAATTTTCGAATTTAAAACAAAAATAATTTTGTTGCGAATCACCCTATATGATTTGAAATTTGTAGTTTAATTATTTTAACATTGTTTTTAAAAATTAATTATATTTATATGTTACACAAATATCAATTTAAATAAAAACATAGTCAGAAGTATTAAACCAATATTTATTTATTGGTTCAGCATCGGTTCAGCATAAAACAATATTTATTTTAAATTATTTAAAATGCAACCTGTCACATTTTTACAAATAAAAGCCGCTATCATATTCAAACTAGCAACACTAATTAGAGTTCTGTTAAATCAAAAACAAATTATTGTAAAAAATGCTAGTTATTGTTAAATAATTTCATAAATGCAAATTTGTTTTTATCTTTCAACTAAAACATAAAAAATTCTTGTAGCTCTAATTCCTAATAGCCTTAACATAATCAGAAATAAATTATGGCGTTTTGTCATGTGAAGGGGTGGGGTTCGATTCATGGTATCTAATTACTCGAGGCATATTATGCAAATGTTTAATCAAAATAAGGCGACATTAGCATAAATTCCATAAAACGGCGCTACAACTATTAAGATTATTAGCAATAATTTTACTCTACAATGTGGAGTGCTAGGGAAATTTAAGCTTAGCTGACAGGTAGGAAATTTTGAGCTTTATGTTCGTTAGTTCGTAAAAAATTTAACTACTTTATGCTTTTCAAAGTTAATAAGTTTACACGTGAAGTTAACTTGTTTTTAAAAAACATTTAAAAGCAGAAATAAAATGTTTGCTTGTGACTTTTTCAGAAAAAAATCTAAATCCCATTCGGCAAAAAACTTATTCAGTTGGCATATCACTGTACATTTTCGTTATAAGAAGAAAAAGAGTACAAATTTCAGTACCTAAATCATTTTTTAACCTTTTCGAACACTATTGCAATTTTAGCTCGTGATGATTTATACAATCACGAGCTAATTGCTAAATACATTAAATACCGAATGAAAACAGCACTAAAAATCTGATGTGGCCAGCACACAACCTCCCGTCATTTCTAGACTTATAAACATAAATGTATACGTATAATCCGGTGCCCATTTAAAAATTTAAAATTATACAAATAAAAATATAAAATATTCAAACACAGAAATTAATATCACCTAAATCAAAAGATTCATTCACTCTTCTGTGTTGAAGCCATCCGCCGTTCAGTTACTACATTTAATATCTTATGACATATGGCGTTAGTGCCAACGTGTCACCCGTCTCACCTGTCATTATTTTTTACGCAAAAACAAAAATCATCCGATCATGTAATACTAGATTTCAACGTTTTATCTGATAAATTTATTTTTTAAATTTTACTGCAGTTCTTTAATGCTACCAGATAAAGACAATTTTTTTATAACGTAGGTAAGTTGCAAATAACTTTTTATCTTACTCTTATTACAAATAAATACTATATTTATCCAAATTTATAGAAATTTTTGACACTTAAGCTTTTCAATCTTCAAAAAATATCACTTCCGGTGAAGATATTTGTATCAAAATCTAATGAGCTATTCCAATTCATATACAAATGTAAAATACCAAATATCAGAATTTTTGAGTAATTGGTATTTGAGTTATCCGACCGCTAGAAATGGCTCTGACCACACAAATACACACATACATACATACATACATACATGCATCATTGAGAATCTATCAAACTGTAAGGCCACTAATTCGTGCTCATCCACTTAAAACTCATAACCCGATTTTTTGCATGATTCCAATAAGTACCTCCCTTACAGGTAAGCGGGAGGTAACGAATTAATCTTATTTTTGCTATAATTCAGCAAATAAAAATCTATGAAGAAATTCATGTTTCACCGAATAAATATTAAAGAATCACTTCTCCATTCCTTAAGAATTGTGTTATCAGATTTTCCTTCAACGATATTGCAAGCATTATAAAATTCATTATTAACTTTTCTTCTTTGAAGTGCCTATCTCAGCCTGAATTAATAAAGCACAGACAATTCATTTGAAAATATCAGCAAAGAGGTATGACAGATATTTAAAGCACTCTTTATAATTCTCTATTATATCATACAGCATATTAATGTAAATTTCAAATGGCTGCAAAAAAACTGTTAGCATGACATTTGCAAATAATTCACAGTGGAATATGCGTGCATAACATGCATAAATAAATAATTAAAATAAAGAGTACATGCTGTGGAACAGCGTTTAGAATCTAGAGAATGAATTGGAGAGAAGTATCACATATCTGGCAAAATTGTGAAAATAATATCAATTTAAGGGGAGTCGATAACAGAATTCTGGATTTCACTGTGCGGCATGGTACACAAATAATAAACAAAATGTAAAATTATTAATTTAAATAAATGAATACTACTTTTTATGAACTATTTAATTCCGAAAATTAAATTGCCAATGGCTCTATATAAGCCGTCAAAATGACGGAAAACGATATTCAGTTATTCCAATAAAACTTGGTTAAATATTAAGATTTTTCAAACAAATAAGATATTTTTAATATGTACATAAAAAAATATTATATTTTCAGATTTGTAAATTTTTTTCTATAAAAAAATTGAATTTAAAAATAAAAGACTACCTATGCATTTTTGAATGTTTACATTAAAAAAAAATGGGCCCTGCCAACTCTGGTTGCACGGACAGTACATGCAGGTGGTACCGCAAGAATTGCAAAAAACTTATATTCAATTACGTTCAATCAAAAGTAAACATAAATAAATGCTCCGTCAAAAACTGGGTTTATTATTTCATTCTTATTTTAAAATGCATTAAATAAAGTCCAAGCAAAAGCACTTCACTCCAACCAAGCAAGAAATGCAGCAACCAAAATTCACTTCTCCAATTTCATATTTTAAACCCTCTGAAGAACACTAACTTAATCAAAAACAATGACGCTCCAACAAAAACAAAACACGATATTTTTCTCCAACAAAATCGAATCTCCCGACATTTCAGTTGTGTGAGGCTATGTTATCAGTGGCGGGTTGCGTCTGGGGGCCCTGCTGAATGGGTGGGTGGGTTCCTCGTGCCTCGCTCCAGGCGCTGTGCCACGCATCACTCATTTCATAATTTGATAACGAGGTTGAGACTCACACTTTGAAGTTAGGTAACAAGGAAGGGTTGCGAGTTACGAAGTATTTACAGGGACGGAAAAGGACGAATTCTTGGGGGGAATTAGGTAAGGTTGGGGTTGAGATAGTTTGGAATTTTGTTGAAGTTTTGCAGGTTTTGAAGATTTGCATAATTTTACAGATATCTGCTCCCGACTTCATTCCAGTATAGGTCAATAGAAAATTTATTAAATGAACATCTAGTTCTGTAGAGATCTTTTGAAAAAATATGACAATCTGATAGTGACACCGCCATATCGTCTCGTCTTGAAATTATGAGACGAGAACCAATAAATTGAAAAAGTCTTTTTAAAATTTACTATTACTAGCCAATATGTCAAATTAAATTCAAGCTGTAAAATTGTAAAAAAGAAAATATAAAACATAATAATTGTGAACTAATAGATTATCGTATATTACTATACTATAATAAAAATTTCATCGTAAAATAACACTGGTGGTAACACTGCTTACTTTCCTCTCACTATTTCGTATAAGAAAATTGTGTTTTCGTCGCATGTCGTGGAAAAATGAGATTTTTTATCACTATGAACCTTATGTTAGGTCTAAAACATTGGCAAATATACAAATGTTATTTAAAAATATTGTATGTTTTTTGGTAAGTTTGCTGTGATATTTTGTATAGGATTCTACGTCACATCACATGTTATTCATTTTTCATTAATTATTTTTGAGCTTGTTAATAAAAAATTTGTGAAAATAAAAAATAAAAGTCCCAAGTTTTTATATCTTCTTCAAAAATATTCAACAAAAGCAGATCGTATAATTAGCCCATTGTAATATTCATGTAATATAACAAGCAACCATATCTTTTCATATCAAACTCATGCCCCATTGCAATTAATCAATGCAATCTGCAA